>VDFB02116876.1:0-21713 GCA_007258455.2 Sequoia sempervirens | reverse complement strand
TTTGCTTTATAAGGGAGTTGGGCAATGAGAAACTCATCTTTTAGAATATTTCAACTTTGCCTTGAAGGTTTTTTACCTTGCTTCCATCCTGTGATCAGGTTTGCAGCAAATCCACCATTGGAGAACGAAATCTCTTCAGTGTGAGCACTTGTGAGGCTGTGAGAGATCAGCTGAATTGGTGCAGATTTAGAGAGCTTCATTTCAGAAGTTCTACAGTGCTTCAACAGATTTTTGTAGTGTTCTTCATCAGAAACAGAGGATTTATTGGTTGGTGTTCTTCCTTCACCATGGCAGGCTTCATGGCTGTTTGGGCGCACCTTCAGAGATGGTTTCTGGTTCTTTTTGTTTGAAAGGGCGTGGCACTTGCAAAGAAGGTTTTTTTTGGCTTTTTGGAGAAACGTCTTCTTTCTGAGGATCTCTCTTCATGAACTTGGGCACCCTATCTGTACTTCTTTGTGGTTTCAGTTTCAGATTAAACTTTGCAATCTGTAACGTTCTACTCCAGTTTTCATCAGTTCTTTACTATTTTGATCGGAATTTTTATATAAAAAATCTGGAGGCTTTCGGGTATGTTTGTATGTTTTAAATCCATTGTTGATGATAATAAACACCTTCTACAATTTCAGTTTGATTAAATTTGCTCAAGTTTTCATTCTGTGAGCTTTTATATGATGCGCCCCTTCTCTTCTGTCTACAAAATTTCTCTAAAAAACTAAAAAACACAATTAGACCTAAGAAAAAGACAGGGGTTTGAGTAGTGAGCTAGCAAGGCTCATCATAGTGGTATCAGAGCTCTGATCCTGCCAGCTTGTGGGGTTAGAAAAAATTATGCGGTCACACCAAGACAAATTTGACAGGTACTGTTCACATAGGGGTTGAACAGCAAAGTGGTTATCATGGCTTCTAAATTTGTTGATGAAGTAATGGTTGCTTATGAGGAATATATAGCATCTCCAGATAAGATAAAAGATCACCTAGACTTCGAACAATATATGGAGCATCGGATGGTTTATAATAAGCAACGAAGCAAATCAAAGAAATGTGAGCAGAAAAATGTAGAGAGCGTTTCAAATAATATTCAGCTGAAACCTATGCCATCACAACAAAGATTAGCTCGTAGCTTGCAGCAGTTTGAAGACTCCATTTCAAGACAAAGCTCATCACAAAACAAAAAGAAATTGAGTTTCCTTGATGTGTTGGGGTTAAAAAGGGATCAATCAGCAGTTAGTGACCAGCATACAGCTGATCTTATGGAGGACAAAAATCAGACTTACATAGAAGTAGATGTTGGGCACAGGACACTTCAGGATGAGCAAGTGTTGTATGAAGACAAACCAGTTGCCTTAGAACAGCCACATGAAGATAAGGTTCCTTGTGATGCTTCATCAATTACTATGAAAGAAGAAGTGTACAGAAATATGGCTTCTACAACATCTTTTGAGACAACTTCTATTGAAGAGAAAGTTTTACACCATGATAGTGGTTTTGTTGAACCCCAGGAAGATATTATCAGCACTAACGGAGATGATATCAGCCTTGAGATCAATTCTGATTTTATGAACAGCAGTCCATTACTTTCACAAAATCATGAGGTGACGGATAAAGTACATAAAGATGGTCATGTTATGGAATCTCCTAACATTAGCATTGAAGTTTTGCATGTTGAGCTTGAAGAATGTTTGGTGGATTCAAGTCACAAACAGTCTGATTTTATATATCAGACCTTGGAAGATGTGAACAAAACTCAAGTTTTGTGTGATGGGTGGCTACAAAGGGCTAAGAAGGCAAAGATGTTGGCTGCTCAAGCAAAACAGCGTTTGCAAGAGGTCAAGGAACGCTGCAGCCAGCTAGATCAAGCAAAGAAACAAAGGGAGTCGCACCTTAGATCTCTAATTCTTCCAAGAGAAGAACATGTAAGAGGTGAGCATGCTATGGATGGACTTTCAGTGACTTTGGCAATAGAGGTGTGTGAGGATATTGTCATAACAGCAGCTTCTACCTTGCCAGTCAAGACATCCTATGAGGTACATAGCAGCAATACCTTAGAGGTTGATGACAACACACATGATGTTGCTGATTATGAGGTGAGTGATGCAGATCCAACTTCATGCTATAGTGCAGATTTGGATGGAGAACAGAAAGTGATTCAAGAGGGATTTTCCTCTCCTCAGTACAGTTATGACTTTTATGATCAGCAAGCTCCAATCTATGATACTGATGGAGAAGAATCAGAAAATGAGGCGGATACTACATCTTCTTGTGATAATCCGCTCTTTGAGGTGGATGTTGATTCTACTCTTGACCCTGGTTTAAGGGTGAGCTTTGATCATAGTATCAGAGATTCCGTTAGTGCATCGGGATTTCAGACAGAGCTCGTTGAGGAGATTCCCAGTGTGTACATGGTCAGGAATCTACACAGTTTCTTTCTTAGTCATCATGTACATGATTTGTTTCGGATGCACAATTCTAGTATGCACGTGTTAGACATGTGGGATGATAGCCTATCTCGTGCAGTCTTAGGGAGCACGTTTTGTCAGCAGTTTGACTTGCTTCCTTGTGAGTTTCTCTCTTTTGTATCTGATGGTGTTGAGATTGACAGGCTATAGTATGATGATCCAGCTGATCAGATTTGGGAGTTACAGGAGACTCATTCATCTAGGAGTTGCATATGGGATGACGATGGCGATCCAGTTTCTCTTCCTAGAGTAGATGGTATTCAGTATGATGATCCTCTCTTCGAGTTAGATATCGCTCGCACTCTGGACATGAGCATTGATCGTTGCGTTTGGGATCCTTCCAATGTATTGGGATTTCAAATTAAGCTGGCAGAGGAGTTTTCAGAGGAGTACATGATGAGAGGTGCAGATAGTTCTACATTTGACCCTCACGATCTGGCAACTATCTACTTGTTGCTTGGTGATTTAATCTTCTTAGACTCTTCATTGATCGATGGTTGTTCTACTTGGAGTTGGCATGATTTGCAGAGTTGGGATTTAGGAGTTTCATTGCTAGATGGTTGGTTTCATGGGTTAACAGGTTATGGTGACATCATGGGTTCCAGCTACAGACAGAGATGTGTTGCGGATGCTTCTCGATATTCTTACTTTGTTATGATGGATGGATGTGAGTACCGTTTATATTGGGATCCAGGTGGCGACAGGTTTGGTACTGTGTTTTGGATGAGTCCCATGCATTGGCTTCACCACTTTTGGCATGGTGAAGTTGAGATCAGTGTTGAGCAGCGGAAGACAGTTGATGATAGTAGGGACATTTCACAGCACTATCCTTGGGATCCTGGTGGAGTGGTTGATCCTTTGTTGTTGAGATTGCTTGCGGTCAAGCAATTTCAGGGAGGGCGGATTGTAATGTCCCCCTTTTCAGCGTGATCTTGTTTGCAGAGTGTTAGCCTATTTCTTGGACCCTTGTGGGCTAACTGGATTGGTTAGAGGGTCAGTGGTACCTTCTGGAGAGTTCGGTCGATTTCATTTTCTGAGATCGTGGATAGGCTCATTGCAGGCCTTGGCAGTACAGGAGTTTCTTTGCTTCTGACGGCATTGAATTCTGTTGAGAATTGAGGGAGATAGGCTTACTTAAGTGATTTAAGTTAATTTTTAACTTAAAGTCTTTTTATAAAGTCAAATTGACTTTATAATTCTTATATCACTTAAATAAAGTCTAAAGTGAATATTTCAAGTTATATCTTTTAATCACTTAAAGGAGGCGCCTAAAATCAAAGTCTAGACTATGGAAAGTGACTTAAGTTTATTTTCCATAAATTTAAATGATCTAAAACCCTAAAAGGTACGACCTTCTTAGGTTTTCACCTCCTTTGCTTTATAAGGGATTTGGGCAATGAGAAACTCATCTTTTTGAATATTTCAACTTTGCCTTGGAGGTTTTTTCCCTTGCTTTCATCCTGTGATCAGGTTTGCAGCAAATCCACCATTGGAGAACGAAATCTCTTCAGTGTGAGCACTTGTGAGGCTGTGAGAGATCAGCTGAATTGGTGCAGATTTAGAGAGCTTCATTTCAGAAGTTCTGCAGTGCTTCAACAGATTTTTGTAGTGTTCTTCATCAGAAACAGAGGGTTTATTGGTTGTTGTTCTTCCTTCACCATGGCAGACTTCATGGCTGTTTGGGCGCACCTTCAGAGATGGTTTCTGGTTCTTTTTGTTTGAAAGGGTGTGGCACTTGCAAAGAAGGTTTTTTTTGGCTTTTTGGAGAAACGTCTTCTTTCTAAGGGTCTCTCTTCATGAACTTGGGCGCCCTATCTGTACTTCTCTGTGGTTTCAGTTTCAGATTAAACTTTGCAATCTGTAACGTTCTACTCCAGTTTTCGTCAGTTCTTCACTATTTTGATCGGAATTTTTATATAAAAAATCTGGAGGCTTTCGGGTATGTTTGTATGTTTTAAATCCATTGTTGATGATAATAAACACCTTCTACAATTTCAGTTTGATTAAATTTGCTCAAGTTTTCATTCTGTGAGCTTTTATATGATGTGCCCCTTCTCTTCTGTGTACAAAATTTCTCTAAAAAACTAAAAAAACACAAATAGACTTAAGAAAAAGACAGTGGGTTTGAGCAAAGGAGCTAGCAAGCGTTCATCACATAATTTTTATTATAGAGTCAAATTGACTTTATACCTTTTTTGTATCACTTAAATATTCATAAAAAAGTGATTTAAAATTAAATCACTTAAACATAAAAGTTGGCGCCCAAGTATTTAAGTCCAAACTATTGAAAGGGACTTAATTATATTTTAAAAGATTTAAATGATGGAAAGAGGCGTCATCTTCTTGGAATTCGTGCCTTTTGGGATATAAGGCATTTTGGCAATGAGAAACTCTATTCTTGATTATTTTGACTTTGCCTTTGGTTTTCTTCTGTGCTATCCTCTGTGATCAGGGTTTGAGCAAATCTTCCATTGGAGAACGAGATCTCTTCATTGTTGAGCATTTTTGAGACTGTGAGAGACCAGTCGAATTAGTGCAACTGTGAGGGCCTCATTCAGAGGTTCTACATGCTACAATCAGAGTTTTATTATTCAGTTTTTACTTGTTTGTAATAAGGAAGGGAGTTTCTTCACCAGAGACGTCATCTTCAGCAGATTTGCATCTTTCAGCTTTGTTCCTTTAGTTTCTTCCTTTGGCCGTACCATTTGCCTTGGGATTTGTGCCTTCCTGGAGGTTTGGCGTGTGAAGCTTGTAGCTAAAACGCCTTCTTTTTTTTGTTCCTGTTTGTGCTTCATTCTTGGCGGCTACTCCTATTAGCCCTTTGTATCCTGTTTTAGAGTGGGAGAAGTTATTTCTGGAGGCCAGGCGTCCATATTTGCCAGTTTTCACCATTCTTGGTTGGTGAGTTGACTTATTTTCTTAATAAAATAATCTGGAAGCGTTCGAGTATGTTTATCATTTATGATCTATTTGTTTCAGTTAAATAATACCTTCTGTACTTCCATTTTGTAGAAAATAGCTCAGATTTACATTTTATGAGCTTTTATATGATGCGCCCCTTCTCTTTTGTCTACAAACTTTCTTTAAAAAACTGAAAAAAAACACAAATAAGATAAGAAAATACAGGGGTTTGAGTTGTGAGCCAGCAGGGTTCATCACAGCTTGTGTAATGTCCCCATTATTTCGCAAGCATCAGAGTCATTGGATTAGCCTATTATGTCGATCCTCGTAGGCTAGTGGTTCTGGATAGAGGGTCACTTGAACGGGCACTTGGTCGGTAAAAGGCAGTATTGGTATCCGGAGTATGGTGACATGGTGAATTTGCGCGTTTGGCGTGTTATTGGAGCTTAAAATATTGATCTTCACCATTTATTTCACTGCCTCAGGCTTAGAGACCATGTGTCTATTTGTTAAAGGGGTCACTTTATATTTTGCAGTTACTATTCACTGATAAAGTGAAAAAAGAAATAACTTAAGTGAATAGTGTTTTTTTAAATGAATAGTGTTTCAATGTAAAATTATAAAGGGAGAAGAGAAAGTTCGAACTTCTTTATGCATGATGATATTTTGTTGAATGAAACTTGGGAGTTGGAGATTGTGGAAGAGAGAAACTAGGGTTTCTCAATTTCAGCAGTGGGTAAGCCTGGTTTGGGCTTGTAGTTAGAATTTTGGCATCTTGAAGGTGTGAAAGACCACCCTAAAGTTGCTGGTTATTTTCTTGTTGCTGCATTTGGAGCTCGAATCTGCTGGTTATAAGTTGTTGAAGTCATCTATTGGAAGGGTATTTGATTGTAGAGACTCCATATGCCATCCTGAAGGTGTTGTTTGCATTTTATGAAGTTTTTGAGAGCTGATTTGATCACCTACAGCCAGCCGCCATTACATGAGGGTTTGTGACAGCCAAAGCAAGTAAAACGCCTTCAATTTGCAGCTGCTTTCTCTTCTAAAGTGGGCGCCCTCATCATTAGAAGCTTTTCCAACAAGATTTCGGAAGGAGAAACGTGTATGTAATTTTGTATGAGCATTTTAATGGGCGCGGGTACTGTAGCAGTCACTATTCACATTGAAGTTTGGCTGTAAGTAGAATTAAGACATAAGATGTATTGTCTCTCGAATTTGATGCTAGTTGTCTATGCCATGTAAGCTCTTATATCATGTAGAATGCATCTTAAAGATCATTTTGAATCTTGCTTGAGTATCTCTTTGAATGTATGCAAGCTGTCCCATTATGTACTCTCTCTTGTAATGAAGAAAGTCTATTAATTATGAATTTGGGACTTCTTGTGTTATCAATTGAAGTTTAGTTCATTTTCGGGTTCATATTACATGCATATGCTTGTTAAATTTATGTATATCATTGGCATTAATTCCCAAACACGAGAAACACAAAAAGAAAGACAAACACCAAACACTAATCAGACCTACAAAGAAGAGAAATTCCAGAATTAAATTGGGGGTTTGAGTCAAATCCAGTTTGGTTCATCACAGTGGTATTGGAGCATATCACTACAGTGGTAGCAGAGTGGATCACCGGAGTGTGGTTCATCACAGTGGTATCAGAGCGGTTTCCTGCCAACCTGTTGGGTAGGTTTCAACTGTAGTTCGGAGGTTTCAGTTAAACATGGCCACTTCCCAAAAGCAGTGGGACAAGAATATGGAAAAACTGAAACAAAGTTTGAAAAAGTTGGATGAAAAACAGAAAAGAATAAATGAATTGATTCCAGACCCTGCAAAACTAGATAGAGTAGCGCGGCATATGGCTTCCATTTTTAAGAGGTCTACATCACGGAACGAAGAGAGGAAGAAACAAGAGGTCACTACAGTATCTAGGAGCCTCTATGATGAATTCTTAGCAGTTAATGACCAGCATACAGTTGATCCCTTGGAGAGCAAAAATCAGACCTTAGAAGATCCACTTGCTGATGATGAAGTTGAAATTTCTAAGGCAGTTGTAGGGGAAGAGCACTTGAGTCCTTTTGAAAATGAAGAAAAGTTAGAACACGAGGGTGATGGGCCTAAACAAGATGCCGAAAGGTTGCAGGATGGACATGTTGAGGGACATACACATGAAGAAAAATCAGAACAAAGGCTTTTTGCGTTGGAAGATTTACAGGATCCTTTGGCGGAGAAGGATGATAAGCTTGATCAAGCATTGACACGAGTGGACTCTACATCGTCTTTTGAGACATCCTATGAGACATATAGCAGCAGTGCCTTAGATGATGATGTGTGTGCTGATGATAGCATACATGATGATGCTGATCATGATGAGAATGAGGTTGACTCAACCTCGTACTATAACGCAGATTTGGGTGGAGAGCAGGAGGCGGATCAGGAGATGGAGTGCGAGATGATCGACAATCCATTGTTCGAGATAGATGCTTCTTGGTCATATGATAATCCGCTCTTTGAGATAGATGTTGATCACCCCCTTGACCCGAGTCCTGAGATGAGCATTGATTGTGGATCGAGATTTCAGACAGAGTCCGCAATGGAGTTTACTGAGGCGAGCATTGTGAGAAGTGCTCAACACTTCTCTTCTAGTCCACATGTGGAGGATTTGTTGATGCTTCAGTGTGGATTGGTTTAGGACGTATACCATCCCTTTTTGGATGGAGAGTTACCATCTTCAGTAGACGGAGCTAGTGGTTGCAAGTACCCGACTCAGTTGTTGGCGGGTGAGTACTTGCCGGATCAGTATTTAGTCTACCATCAGGCTGATGTGTACCCAACCCGGTTTGTTGCTTCTTTGTTTCAGAGACTACCAGTGGACACAAGGTTACAAAAGGATTATAATGTTAGCAGGCTTGATGGCACAGGTGGATATCACATCCATGAGAGTTTAGCGGAGGTTATGGAGAGATGTTACGTAGCTGATGCTTCCAGTTATCCTTACCTCCTCATGATGGATGGACATGAGTTTGGTTTATATTGGGATCCAGGTGGAGACAGAGTTAGCACAGCCGTTTGGATGGGTCCTAGTGTATTGCTTCACCACTTCTGGTATGGTGGAGTTAGGATTAGTGTCGAGAGAATCTTGAATGATATTCACAACATTCAAGAAGTTGTTACCAGCACTGATAACAACCTTGATTTTCATGACAGCAGTGATGAAACTTGGCATGAGCATGAGAGGAAGGTGATTACACCGGGGATTGATGTTTCTACAGAGTTGTCATAGGTGGGTACTCGAGATTTGGGTACTAATTATGCAACTTATGGTGACAATTCATGCCATAGGGAGTCTGAATTTTCACATCAGACTGTAGGAAACCAATCAGAAAATTTATTTGAGGGCAATGAATCCCAAGATCGTGAGTTGGGTGGAGGTGCAGATACCTTGAAAGAAGAAGTGTGCGAAGATACTGATAAGACGACAGCTTCCACAATATTTGTTGAGCCATCCTATGAGGTACATCGCAGCAGTACCCTTGTTGATATTGTGGGTGACACTGATAGCACACACAATGCTGCTTATCAGTTAGTGAGCGATGATGATTCTGCCTCTTATCACAGTGTAGACTTTGTTTCAGAGGACTTGCATAGGAGTCTTGAGTTTCAGAGATCTCATCATTTGGTTGGCAACTGAAGGTCAATGATAACATGATTGCTACAACATTAGAGCATTTTGATGTTGCTTGACAGATGTTAGCTACGTATGGTTGGGGTACTCCTATGTCAGATGAGCACGGTGATAGTAGCCTTTCCCTTGCAGAATTCCATGCCCTATGAGAAGCCGTTAGGATGATGAAACAAAATTACTTACAGTTACTAGCTGATAGGGATTATCTTCTCGAGTGTGGGTGCACTTGCTACGATGCACTAAAGGGGAAAGAGGAGGAGGTTGACGAGCTCACTCATGAGCTTGAGGTGACTATGGACTCATTGGAGAGTGCTCAGTTGGCCCTTCAAGAGTCACACTCATGGTTGGAGGAGCTTATCGTGGTCTCGAGTTTGGCACAGTCTTCACCAGCTTTCGATACAGTTCAGGTTTCCATGGCAGCAGTTGGTGAAGAACATATGTCCACGGATTGTGGTTGTGAGCAGGTCGAGGATGTGGATATTACATCCATCACAGTTTCAGGTGCAATTGTTACAAATGGGATGAGAGCCTTGGTTGAGAGTTGCGGAAAACCATGTGTTGCACCTGGTTTCCCTAAGTTTAGTCCCATGACAGGCTTTGCAAAACAAATTATCGATAGCTCTTGTGACAGGGTAGTTAACTCACCAGAGAGTTATGTGTCAACTCATGACACTACTCCTTCCACTTCACAAGAGATACGCATAGCAGCACCTAGTTGGGAGATCGGTTCTTGTGACGATTTGTTTCCCTCTCCTAGAAGCAAATCTGTCTTTCCATCCCATATAGTTGGTTATGGTGGGCAGCTTGATGAGCCCATTCAGGAGTGCAAGTCAATGTATTGTTCCAGGGACTCAAAGTTGGATGGTTCAGACCAACATGGAGTGAGCGCGTAGTTTGTGAATAATCCCTTATTTGAGTTTGATGGTGGTTTGATCTATGAAAATCCACTCTTTGAGCTAGAAGCTGATCATACTCCTACTACTAGTTCCGTGTCATTGATGAAATATCTCGGAAACAAATTTTTCGCTTTTCAATCTATCGTGATTACAAATATTATAATCAAAGCACTTGCTATTAGAAGGTAAACCAAAACGTACGAAACAACTCTAACCAAGAATGGCGCCGATGATGGCGAGCATATGGTCAGAGGATCTTCTACCCTAAATGCTGAATGGGAACTCAACGCCAAGTATGTGCTACCCAATCCAGTATGGAGTGAGGGGCGACCATATGACGGAGTGTTACAGAATACTATGCGTGAAAAGAAATGCGGAAAGCTGGAAATACTCAACACCCAGAATGTGCTTACTAACCCAAAATGGGCAAGTAGCTACCATAGGGTGGAGGAAAATTAAATACAATATTAAATGCTGAAAGTAAGAAGACTATTACAATCTGATAAAGCAAAAATCCGAATGGCTTTCAGTACTACTGCCAGCTTACAATCTAAGAGATGAATTCTTGCTAACAATACAAATCAGCATATAATAGAGTTATACAATATTCGTGAATTTAGTTGCTGAGAAGTAAAGATCAACAGAAAAGGCAATAAATAGATCCAACCTTATTCTCCAGACTTGGGAAATCTTCACTGAAGTCTCCACACTGCTTTTAAAGAATTATCACCACCAATCAATACTAAAGTTGCAGATTTATCCAAGCAGTTGTGACAGACCTGCACTTTCAACACATAACCAGCAACATAGAATTCCTTGAAATGCTCGGAACTCACTCTTTACTCATCCAAAATGCTTGATACCAATTGCAAAACTCTAATGAGATGGAGGCGCTCAAACTCAGATCATAAAACAGACTTGAAATGCAGATTCCAAGAAATGCACAAATCCCAATGATACAATAAATGGTACGGCCCAGCACAGGGGCAATTTTCTTTTATAAAATCAAGTACTTCTCTAAAAAATCCAAAATCTTGTACACATGGGCGCCTAGCTTAAACAATATGAATTATGCAATACCCATAACCTATTTTTTGTCTTTTTTGAATTACAATGAAAGTAATGGATCTGTCAGAGGTAAACATGCAATTCAGAACTTGACTAATATGCAGAAACAGAAATCTAAAGAGTCGAAATGCAGATTACAATGCACAATGTTCAATGAACTCGCAAGACTAAACTGAAATCACCACTAGTTGTTGTCTCACAAACAAGAAGCGATGCCCAAGCTAGATCCCCATCCTTATAGTCCAAAGATGAGAAATGATGCACAAAGCCTTCCTTTTATAACTTCCTGTTGACTTCTCGAAACCCTAAAATCCAACTCAATGACAAAACCCTAGCTCTTTCTCCAAGATGGCGTCCTTTTCCTTTCAAGCTCAATAATGATATTTTAATTAAAATCAATACCTTGATAAATGCGCCCATATTAAGCTTGCTTTGACTTTGGAAAATTCAACATAAATTAAATATATCCTCAATGATGGCGCCACCCTTCAAGTCCACCTTTTAAAATAACATTAAGTTATTTGACTAGGCCAAGGTGATAAAACAACATTTAAAATATAATGTTATTTTTAAGTGAAATAAGCTCATCTCTCCAAAACTCGCATTCAAGTCTAAACCGAATACACGCCACTTGAGTCAACCCAAGGAAAGTCAACCGCCTAAGACCAACTTGTTTATCAAGCAAAAATAGAATTTACTAAAAATAGTAAATTCCCCGAAATACTAAAGCCGACGAACATGCTCATCAAGCGAAGCTCTCTCAAAACCCGTAAAGAATCCTCGGCCCAATCGAATCCACCACCAGCAAGGACATCCTTAAAAATAGAAACTTTAATTTTAATTCACCAGCCTTCTCGGGTTTCCAGAAAAAAGGCCAATGGTCACTGGAAAGATCAGGTTTGAGAAGGGGACATTACAGTCCGCCCTCCCCAAGATTGCTTGTCCTCAAGCAATCACAAACTAGGATGCTGTAGAATCTCCTCACTTTCCCAAGTCCCATCCTCCATAGGCAGGTTCTTCCACTTCACCAGGTATTCTCTGATAGTTCTTTTCCTCAAAGAACGTTCTCTGAAATCTAGTATCTCCTCCAGAATTAGAACCAACTGTCCCTCTTCATCCAAAGGTGGCAACTGTGATGAAGGAACCACATTATGTCCAAGTGCCTTCTTGAGGCGAGACACGTGGAAGACATTATGCACTCTACTATCAGAAGGTAGCTCTAACTCATAAGCTACTGCCCCAACTTTTCTGATGACCCTGAATGGCCCATAGAAGCGAGGTTTGAGCTTCTCAGCTCCACTCTTCTTGAGAGTAGACTGTCTATATCGCTGTAATCAGAGATAAACCATATCCCCAACCTCGAAAGAACGCTCAACCCACCTCTGATTAGCATACAACTTCTGTTGATTCTGTGCAATCTGCAGATTATCCTTCAAGGATTTCATGATGTCTTGACTTTGCTGCAACAAGTCCTTGGCTTGGGGTGCTTTGCTATCACCGAACACCAAATCAGCAAAGCTAGGTGCTTCATACCCATAGAGAGCCAAGAAAGGAGACATCTTAATCGACATATGGAAAGTAGAATTGTAGCAGTACTCGCCTATATGCAGCCACTTGACCCATGCTCTTTGCTGTTCTGACACATAGTTTCTCAAGTAGCCTTCCAACCACTTGTTCACTACTTCAGTTTGACCATCTGTTTGGGGATGGTAACTAGTGCTTGGAGTAAGCACAGTACCACTCATTCTAAAGACTTCTTGCCAAAAAGTACTTAGGAACTTGCTGTCCCTATCACTTACAATGTTCTTTGGCAACCCATGCAGCCTAAACACTTCTCGAAAAAACAGATCTGCAACTTGTGCTGCAGAAAAAGTGCTGGTAATGGCGAAGAAATGAGGAAATTTGGTTAGCCTATCCACCACTACATAAATACAATCCTTCCCTTGGGCCTTGGGCAACCCTGTGATGAAATCCATCGAGATACTTTCCCATTTTTGATTGGGAATAGGGAGTGGTTGCAGCAACCCGGCTGGTAATGTATGCTCATTTTTATTCACTTGACAAACAGGACACTCCTAAATGTAGCGTTGTACCTCTCCCTTCAATCCTTTCCAGGAAAACCTTTCTCGGATCTGCCTATATGTCTTGAAAAAACCTTGGTGACCAGCAACTGGAATATCATGAAAAGTCAAAAGAATCTTCTTCTTAAGCTTAGAATTAGCCACCAGAAAGACTCTTCCCTTATAATGTATCAATCCCTCAATCACCTTGTACCTTTCATCGTGAAAAGTACCCTCAAGAATGCTGGTTGCAAACTGATTTTTGGCATTATCAGCAAGCAACATGTCTCTCCAATCTGCAGTAAGCTCACACAATGAGCTAAGATGAGGTCTTCTAGATAGAGCATCAGCCACGATATTATTTTTCCCTTTGACATATTCAATGTCAAAGTCGTAAGCTTGAAGCTTACTCACCCATTTCTGTTGCCTCTCATTTAGGTCCTTCTGATGCATGAAATGCTTGAGGCTATTGTGGTCAGTCTTAACCACAAACTTGTTCCTCACCAAGTATTGTGAAATATTTCGAGCCAATTTTTTTGTTTTTCAAATTAACAGATTTCCAATTACAACAGTGCACCCGTTAAGGTTAGATGTATAAACCAACACGTGCAAGAAAGCAACTCTAACCAGAATGGCGCCGATGATGGCGAGCATTGGTCAGAGGGTCTTCTACTCTAAAAACAGAAAGGAACTCGACGTCAAGTATGTGCTACCCAATCCAATGCGGAGTGAGGGGCGACCATATGACGGAGTGATTACAGAAAGCAAAGCTTGAAATGAAATGCTGAATACCGAAACTACTCAACACCCAGAATGTGCTTGCTCACCCAGAGTGGGAAGTAGCTACCATAGGGCGGAGTTATACTATTCAAACTAATACTGAAAGCAAGAACGAGTATTACAAATAATGACAAAGCAATATTAAGAACACTGGTCAGTACTACTGCCAGTTTACAAATATAATTATTGCCTGCAATGTCAAGATATCAGATTGCTTTTCAAATGGAACATTCAACAATGAATCTGCTACAATCTTAAGTAATTCACAGTGCCAAAATCAAATCAGATGATGCAGATTTCTGTAGACAGTTTGACAGATCTGCACCTTTCACTTTCTAACCAGCAGCATACAGATTCACTAATTGATTCATAAAACACTCAATCCTTACCCAATTAACCTACTCTTGGATGCAAAACAAAGCTAATGATGAGGCGCCTAGAATGGATACAAGAAACAGACCCAAAATGCCAATATTAAATATTGCACGAATTCCAATGCTAGGCTGAATGGTACGGCCCAGCAAGAAGTTCGACTTCTTCTCATAAATTCAATACTCCTCTAAAAATTCTAAGATCTGGAGAATATTGGCGCTTGTTACAAACTCAGCTAATGATGCAATACCCAGAACGATACTTTTTGTCTTTTTTGAGATATGAGCAAAACATGAAATCTGCTGTTCACTAGAATGCAACTTTAAAATACCTCTAAAATACAGAATCAGAAACTAAAGGATTACGATGACGTTTACAATGCACAATATTCAATAATTCACAACCAGACTAAGAATCACCACTTCTGATGTTGTCTTCGTAAACACGGCGATGTCTGAAATAGAGGCCTCATTCCTAAGCGCATTCTGTGAGCTAACTGCAAAGATAACAGTATAGTCGTCCAAAGATCCCCAAAATGATGCACAAGACTCCTCTTTATAAGTTTCGTTTGACTTCACGAAACCCTAAAATCCACTTTTAGGTCAGAAACCCTAATCTCCTCAAGATGGCGTACTTCTCCTTTATGGCTTAAGATTTGACATTTTAATTAAATATCATACTTTGAAATAAGCGCCCTTCATAACCATGCTTTGACTTAGGGAATAATTAAATCATTTCTTAATGAGGGCGCCACCCTCAAGGACCCACTTTTAAAAACAACATTAAGTCATTAAGTCTAACCCAAGGGGTCAACATTAAAATATAACATTTAAACATGACCCTTTTAAATAAATGACTTAACTTATCCTTCTGAATATGCCCTGAAGCCAACACCGCATTTACATCTCAATCTTAACCGAAATGGAAGTCAACCGAAATAACTCAACTGAAAGCCGCTAAAATACACAGAATTTACTAAAATAGTAAATTCCAAAAGTGTTCTCCTCAATGCCTAGATGAACATACCACCGCTGGGGCTCTCTCAAAACCCGGCGAATCCGCCATTGAATCCACCACATTCCCTCGGTAATGACTCCTCAAAATAGGGAAACCCTAATTTTACTCTTCCCACTAGCCTTCTGCTCTTTAAAAAGGCCAATCATTACATGAACGATCAGGTTTGAGAAGGGGACATTACAGTCCGCCCTCCCCAAGATTGCTTGTCCTCAAGCAATCGCAAACTAGGATGCTGCAATATCTCATCACTTTCCCAAGTGGCATCCTCCATAGGCAGTTTCTTCCACTTTACCAAACATTCTCTGATAGTTCTATTCCTCAAGGAACGTTCTCTGACATCAAGTACCTCCTCAGGAACTAGAACCAACTGTCCTTCTTCATCCAACGGTGGCAACCGCGGAAGAAGCAACCACATTGTGTCCAAGTGCCTTCTTGAGTATGCAGACACTGGAAGACGCTATGCACTTTGCTATCCTCAAGGTAGCTCTAATTCTATAAGCATCGCCTAACCCTTCGATGACCCCAATGGTTCATAGAAGCGCCGGGCTTGAGCTTCTCACCCACTCTTTCTTGAGAGAGTAGACTGCCTATAAGGTTAAAACTGAGATAGACCAAGGGTCCCCAACCCTCAAAGAACGCTTCTGCATAATTTCCCTCGATCAAGTATACAACTTCGGATTTTGTGTAATCTGTAAATTATCCTTCAAGGATCTCATTATGTCTTGACTATGCTGCAACAAATCCTTGGCTAATGGTGCTTTGCTGTCACCAAACACCAAATCTGCAAAGCTGGGTGCTTCATACCCATAAAGTGCCAAGAAAGGAGACATCTTGATTGACATATGAAAAGTAGAGTTGTAACAGTACTCGCCTATATGCAGCCACTTGACCCAAGCTTTCTGCTATTTTGACACATAATTTCTCAAGTAGCCTTCCAACCAATTTGTTCACCACTCTCGCTTTGCCTACCGCTTAGTGATAACTCGCGGCTTGAGTGAGTATACATTCACTCCATTTTGAAAACTTCCTCAGAAAGGTAAATTTAGAACTTGCTGTCCTGCATTATTCTTGTAAGGCACCATGAAGCCTAAACACTTCTCGAAAAAACAAATCTGCAACTTGGGCTGCAGAAAAAGTGCTGGTAATGGCAAAGAAATGAGCAAACTTGGTTAATCTATCAACTACCACGTAAATGCAATCCTTCCCTTGGGCCTTGGGCAATCCCGTGATGAAATCCATTGAAATGCTTTCCCATTTTTGATTGGGAATTGGAAGTGGTTGCAGCAAACCGGCTGGCAATGTATGCTCATTTTTATTTGCTTTACAAACAGGACATTCCTGAATGTAGCGTTGAACCTCTCTCTTCAAACCTTTCCAAGAAAACCTTTCTCGGATCTGCCTATAGGTCTTGAAAAAACCTTGGTGACCAGCAACTGGAATGTCATGAAAATTCAAAAGAATCTTCTTCTTGAGCTTAGAATCAGCCACCAGAAAGATTCTTCCCTTATACTGAATCAAACCCTCAACCACCTGGTACTTTTCATCATGGAAAGTCCCTTCCAGAATGCTGGTTGCAAACTGATTTTTTGCATAATCAGCAAGCAACATGTCTCTCCAATCTGCAGTAAGCTCACACAATGAGCTAAGATGAGGCCTTCTGGAGAGAGCATCGGCCACGACATTATTTTTCCCTTTGACATATTCAATGTCAAAGTCGTAAGCTTGAAGCTTACTCACCCATTTCTGTTGCCTCTCATTTAGATCTTTCTGGTGCATGAAATGCTTGAGGCTATTGTGGTCTGTCTTAACCACGAACTTGTTCCCCACCAAGTACTGCCTGAACTTGGCTAATGCATGCATAATGGCAAGCATTTCTTTGTCATAGATTGAATATGTCCTTTCAACACCCCGTAATTTCCTGCTCTCAAACACAATAGGGTGTTTGTCTTGCATCAAGACAGCCCCAACTCCTTCACCTGATGCATCACACTGCAGCTCGAATGGCTTGGAGAAATCCGGAATAGCCAGAACCGGACATGAACTCATGATCCTTTTGAATTTGTCAAAAACAATTTGAGCCTTTTCTGACCAAACAAAGGCTCCCTTTTTGGTGAGATCAGTAAGGGGAGCAGCATTCTGTGAATACCCCTTAACGAACCTCCGATAGAAACCACAAAGACCCAAAAAACCTTTCAACTGAGTCAAATTTTCAGGTGGTGGCCAATCAACCACTGCTTTGATCTTTTCCGGATCCACCTTCACTCCCTCAGCACTGATGATGTGGCCAAGGTACAATAACTCCTCCATTCCAAATTCACATTTGGAAGCTTTTGCGAACAGACTCTCAGACTCTAGAATACTAAGCACTTCCTCCAAGTGCTTGAGATGATCTCCCCAAGTCTTGCTGTAAATCAGAATATCATCAAAAAAGATCAACACAAACCGCCTTAACTGATTCTGAAACACACGGTTCATGCAAGACTGAAAGGTGGCCGGTGCGTTAGTCAACCCAAAAGGCATGACTAAGAATTTGAAATGGCCATAGTGACATCTGAACGCTGTCTTCTCCACGTCAGATCCCCTCATCCGAATCTGATGGTAACCTGATCTCAAGTCGATCTTCGAGAAGAACTTGGCCCCATGTAGCTCATCAATGAGCTCATCTATCCTGGGAATGGGGTATCTATTTTTGATGGTGCTTTGGTTCAAAGCACGATAGTCCACGCACATGCGCATGGTACCATCCTTCTTCTTCACAAGAACCACTGCAGATGCAAAAGGGCTCTTGCTTGGGCGTATGAAACCCATCTCCAAAAGTTCCCCAATATTCTTCTCGATTTCATCCTTTTGCCTCTTCGGATACCGATATGGAGTTGTGATCACCGGTTTAGCTCCTTCCTTGAGCTCGATGATGTGTTCTGAACCCCGTTCAGGTGGTGGTCCAGGAGGCAAATCTGCAAAGACTTTGCTCTTCTTCGTGAGTAGTGACTGGATATCAGGAGGTTGGTCACGTTTAGTCTCAACAGGACTAGCAGGAAGTATCATGCATTCGGCAACCCACTTAGCTTGATCGTGACGGATCAGCTTTGCCATTCTTTTGAATGACACTACTCGAGGACCCCCATTGGACATGCCTCTCAAAACTATCCTCTTCCCATCTGATTGGAACTTCAACTCCATAGTCTGCAGATTCAAAGAGATCTCTCCAAGAGATCGCAGCCATTGAATGCCTAGAACTGCATCAGTATCCCCAATGTGAACTACATAGAAGTCATCCTTGACTTCATAGTTACCCAACTGCATGGTCATGTTAGATATTTTCTTGGTGCAAGTAATATGAAATCCATCGGCAACCATGACCTTGAATCCTTCGAACTCCTCTATTTGCAGACCCTTCTTGGCTACCACAACTTCATCAATGAAGTTGTGAGTTGCCCCAGTATCGATCAAAGCAACGATTCGCTGCCCTTTGACCATCCCACGAACCTTGAATGATTCGTTCCTTTGAAAACTGGAAAGTTGAGCTAAAACTCCACCACTTCCCTTCTCATCTCCGGACTCTTCTGGAGCTCTATCTTCTTCATCTCCTTCAAAATCAGATTGCTGGTCGGAAAAATCAGAACTACTTTCCTCAGCAGAATAGTATTCAATCTGATTGAACTTAACCCCTTTAGGACAAACATGGTCTTGAGACCATTTTTCCTGACACCGAAAACACAACCCTTTTCTTCTGAGTTCATTCAGGGTTTTTTGATCCAACCGGGTGACATGGGGATTGCGATTCTTGAACTCCCTGTTCTGAGGTCTCAAATGATTTTTATGCTGAGGCCTTTTTCCTTTATCCCTTTTTTGAAAGGGGGAGTTTGACTGAAATTTTGCCTTAGGAGCAGCCCACTCCATGTTTCTTGCCTTTTTCATTGCTTCTTGTAAGGACGGTGGATCAAAAGCTTTGATCCAACCTTTGAGTGGCTCCATCAATCCTTCAGTGAATAGGATCACTAATCTTCTTTCTGTGATTCCAGTGACCATAACTGAAAGTCTTTGAAACTCAGCTATGTAGGCTTCAACAGTGCCATACTGTCTCAACTGTGCCAACTCCCTAAAATGCACTTCTGGGTCCTTCTTCTCGAACCTCTCAATGAGTCTATTGGTGAACTCATCGTAGCTAGTGATAGACCCATGACCTAAGGTGACTAGGCCATGGTACCACCACTCATGCGCCACCCCATCAAGGTGTAGCGTAGCGAACTTGATCGCTTCTTCTTCCGCCATTGGTCTGAGAGCTAGATAGTTATCCAGCTTTTGAATCCAAGCTCGGGCTGAACTTGTATCACTCCCGTCAAAATGAGGAAGTGTCACTTTGTTTACAGCTTGGTACAAGTCTCCTTGTGCTGGAGTTCTTCTTTGGTCATAATTTCTCCCTTGGCCCTTATCCTTCCTTCTATATTCCATGTAATCATTGAAGGACATGTCAAGCTTGACTTCATCAGGCAGGGTGTCATATTCCGTACGGCCTATCCTTAGCCTCTCCAAAGATGAAGTATTTTCTTCGGGATCAGGATGTGGGTTTGCTGGTGCCAAAAACGTGGGTTTGAGTGGTCTAGCAGAAATGTAGGTTCTGCTAACTGAAGGTTGGGCAACATGACCATTGTGCTGGTTGTTAGCACTATGCTCACCGGCATGCACTGTATTGTTTTGTGGAGTATTCGGACCCAATCTCCCTAACATGAGAGAGAACATATCCAACAAAGCATCCATCTTCTTATCAAGCCCTTGACCTAGATTGGCCGAATTGTCTATACCCTTCCCACTGTCACCTCTCTGGGCGGTTCGGGAACTTTTCTATTGCTACTCTAAAACCTTTTCTATTATTCCCTATCGCTTCCCCGTGAAGGTTCCCACTAGCTCCTCAAACTCGGGAGTGCCGCCTCCTCGACCTTCGAGCGTGATACAACCGTGGTTCCGAATCAGATTCTCTTGTATACTCTTTCCAAATACCTCTGTTCTCTGTCACTCATAGAAGGCTGATTTCACAGGATGGCAGGATGCGTGGCTCTGATACCACTGAAATATGCCAAGCCAATTTTTTTGTTTTTTTTTTTCAATTAACAGATTTCCAATTACAAACAGTGCACCCAAGTATAGTTAGGATGTATGTCCCAAACACCGCAGAAAGCAAATCTCTTAACCGTAATGGCGTATCGGCGATGGCGCGGTGCATTGGTCAGAGGGTCTTCTACTCTAAAATCAGAAAGGAACTCGACGTCAAGTATGTGCTACCCAATCCAATGCGGAGTGAGGGGCGACCATATGACGGAGTGATTACAGAAAGCAAAGCTTGAAATGAAATGCTGAATACTGAAACTACTCAACACCCAGAATGTGCTTGCTCACCCGAAATGGGAAGTAGCTACCATAGGGCGGAGTTATACTATTTCAAACTAATACTGAAAGCAAGAACGAGTATTACAAATAATGACAAAGCAATATTAAGAACACTGGTCAGTACTACTGCCAGTTTACAAATATAATTATTGCCTGCAATGTCAAGATATCAGATGCTTTTCAAATGGAACATTCAACAATGAATCTGCTACAATCTAAGTAATTCACGGTGCCAAATTCAAATCAGATGATGCAGATTTCTGTAGACAGTTTGACAGATCTGCACTTTTCACTTTCTAACCAGCAGCATACAGATTCACTAATTGATTCATAAAACACTCAATCCTTACCCAATTAACCTACTCTTGGATGCAAAACAAAGCTAATGATGAGGCGCCTAGAATGGATACAAGAAACAGACCTAAAATGCCAATATTAAATATTGCACGAATTCCAATGCTAGGCTGAATGGTACGGCCCAGCAAGAAGTTCGACTTCTTCTCATAAATTCAATACTCCTCTAAAAATTCTAAGATCTGGAGAATATTGGCGCTTGTTACAAACTCAGCTAATGATGCAATACCCAGAACGATACTTTTTGTCTTTTTGAGACATGAGCAAAACATGAAATCTGCTGTTCACTAGAATGCAACTTTAAAATACCTCTAATATGCAGAATCAGAAACTAAAGGATTACAATGACGTTTACAATGCACAATATTCAATAATTCACAAACTAGACTAAGAATCACCACTTGATGTTGTCTTGCAAACACGAAGCGATGCCCGAGCTAGGAGGCCTTCATTCCTCGAAGCGATTCCAGAGCCAATCCGGCAGCATAACAGTATAGTTGTCCAAAGATGATGAAATGATGCACCAAGACTCCCTTTTATAATTCTTCCGTTGACTTCACAAAACCCTAAAATATGCTTTTAGGTCAAAACCCAATTCCCTCAAGGATGGGCGTACTTTTCCTTCAAAGCTTTAGTTTTGACATTTTAATTAAATATCATTCTTGAAATATGCGCCCCTCATACCCTTGCTTTGACTTAGGGAATAATTAAATCATCTCTTAATGAGGGCGCCACCCTCAAG
>VDFB02116875.1:0-17243 GCA_007258455.2 Sequoia sempervirens | reverse complement strand
ACGACATCCATATTGTGACTTAAATTATTGTATTTTTCTAAATCCTCTTGGGAAAAGATTTGTGACTCACTAAAGCTTGTTCTTGATATTTTTTTGTAATTTTTTATTTAATATATATATTTTTTTAAATTTTTATTAGGAAGATTTGTTGTTTTGAAAAATCGTCGTGTACGACATGCATAAGATGACCTAAACTTATAATTTTTTGATTTTTATTTTAAATTGAAAATAATTGTCTAAAGTTTGTTCTCGTGCAATTTGTTTGCCAAAATGTTATGTTGATAAAAAGTTATTAAAATAGTAAAAAACCCTGATATTTAAAGTTTATGGACCAATTTTATTAGAAATTAATTGAAAAATAGAAAAAATTAATCCAATTGTAAAAAAATTTACATATTTAGAATCTGTATTGTCTCATCTAAAATGGGTTTTAATTTTGCCAAAAAATTCTGCAAAAAAAGTCATTAGCCATATGTCCAAAGTCGGTATTTTTCTCTGACATTGTTAGGACCTTCAACTTGCAGGTCAAACCAGGTTGAAGGCCTAGGTTCAGATTTCCAATGCTTTTTCTCGAACCAAAATCCTACGCAAAAAACTGACCACAAAGCTAATAGAAATTCAAATTTTAAAAAAAGGGATCGTGCTTTATAAAACGAGATCCTGTTTTATAATTGGGATCTCGTTCCCTAATTTATAATATTTAGACCGTTGGAAGGGAAATGAGATCCTGTTTTGTAAATGGGATCCCGTTTTCCTTCCAATGGTCCCCACATTAAATATTGGGGAATGGGATCCCGTTTTATAAACGGGATCCCGTTTTATAAACAAGATCTCATTTCTTTTATTTAAATTTACTGCCAAAAAATACTGTGAAGTCTGCAACTTCACATGTACGGCCGAGAGCAGTAAAATTAAACTATTTTTCATGAGCTATTGTATTTACAGGTGGTGAACTTGATTTTTGATTGATTTTTTCAAAGGAGGCATCATCTACACTATTTTTGAAGTGGAATTGTGTTAGTTTTGTGCTTGTTTGGAGGAACAAAAGGTCTTCAACTTGCAATATGGATTGAATTTTTCAAAGGAGGTGTGAAGAAAACAATTTTTAAAGTGGAATTGTGCTAGTTTTCTACTTGTTTTGAGGAACACAAGAATAATTTTGTCCTAATAGGTATTCAACTTCCAATATGGATTGAATATTTTGAAGAATTTCACTATTAACATTCATTTGTGCTTGAGAATTTTATAATCATGGGAGATAAAGTTCATAATAAGAGAAGGAAGACATTGAATCCTCAAGAAGTTGAAGCAAATAGAGAGGAGAGACAAAGACAAAGAGAAAGAAGAATGAGAATGAAATCAATGAATGATGGTGGAGCATCCAATTCCACAACTATTGAAGATAAAAACATTGAGGATACCATGGTTGTAGATGAAGCTAATTTGCAAGGAGTCAATTTGGAGAAGAATATGATTATACAAACAAGTCCTACTATGTCTTCAAATCCCTCTTTGAATGCTATGGATAATGTTTCAATATGCACAAATCCGGGTACGTCTTCAAATCCACATGTTAGTGAAATGTAAATTGTATAGAAGCTTTTACAAGATAAGTTGGACTTAGTTGATGTTGATGCTACTGATGATATCTTTAGAGGATGGAAACTTTATAGAATTTCTAGGTTGTCGAAAAACAGCAAATATTTTGTCTTAATACTAAATGGCACTTAATGATCATTTCTTGAAAATGAAAACAAACCCTCGTGATTTTGATGAAAAATGAAAATGAAAACCATTTTGTTGATGAAAAATGAAGTGATGAAAAATGAAGATGAAGATGAAATGAAGATGAAAATCAGAACAGATAAGAATTTAATGGGAAATACTGTTTTAAATTGGAAGTGGTGTTTTCGATAATCTTCCTAGTCAAATTTCTTGGAGGAAAATAAGAACACATGCAAATAGAATATACACCAAATTCTTTTATTGTAAAAAATTTGCATTTCAATGTCAACTAATGATGCAATTGATGAGAATGCAAAAATGAGGAAAGTAATGAAAAGGTTAGGCTTTTATGTTATACCAAAAAGAAAAGATCAATCATTAAACCATGTTATGTCTACCGTCATGCCATCTTAACTTATTGGGACAAGTTAGTCGATCTAGTATGATAAAAAACACGTTAAGAAGAGCTATAAATTAACCGCTATAGTTAATAAAAGCAACTTTGAATAAAGAATGATAAGCAATATTAGTGAAGTTTTAAAAATACATCCCCCAAAAATTGCTAAGAGCAACAAAAAGAAGAGAAAGTATAGAAAATGATCCTATCAATCAATGTTGAAGTTGTAGTGGATGACTACCGAGGTTTGATATAAAATTGAATGTTGAAATGAAATCTTTGATCATAAAATATTGCCATGATAATACTAGTGTTTCATCTAATGCTCTAGAGATGTTTTAAAATTCATGGTGGGGTCCAAAGTTCTCATGATTCTCACCCAAAAACACTCCATTAGATACAACACACAATCCTCAATTTTATAGAAAATTCTTTTGTGAGCTTATCTGCCATTACTTGGTATTAAAATAAGTCATGGTCTTTTGAAAATCGTAAACCCCGCATGTAAAAAATTAATACAAATAAATATCTTGTTGTAAAATACATGTATGTTCAATTTCATTATTTTTATGATGTTTTTCGATGTATACATTGTACCTTGCATACTAACATGATTATATGGGAGTGTGGTATTGATATGCCATCTGAAGCCATAAGAGAGTTTATTTTAGGTTTGTTTTGTGAAAAATCTAATGAAAATTATTTTATTCTAAGTTCTTGTATTTTTTGACAATGCATTAACTCAAGGGAAATCTTTCATTTTAAGAATTGTTTGCATGAAAGTGTTGATCATGATTTTGGACAACAATTAGTAGATGTTAAAAGATTTAAGAATGTTCACTATTCTTTAAAAGATGGAAAAATAGGAAAGCATTGTGATTTAGTTACATAAAAGGTTAGTGCGCATGCATTCATGAGTGAATTTAAGAATAAAATTGTACCAAAATATGTCATGCACTCTAAATAGGCTCAATGGCTTGATGGCCAATTTCACGCATGTAGAAACACATTTCGAATTGGTACTATACTTTCAGTAGTTGATTTTGACGAGAATTATACTCTTGCTTTGCAAGAGGAAATTCAATCTCAATATTATAATTCAGTGCAAGTAGCTATGTTTTTCCATATTGTTTATAGAAATGCAAATGATAGCACTGAGGATGATAGAAAAGTTTTGAGGGAGTATCATTTTTATTTAAGTGACAATCGGTTACACTCGTTAGAGTTTGTTCAATACTCTTTCAATATATTTTATAGAAATTTAAGAGAAAGAGGAATCCAGATGAAAGAACACCTCATATGGTCAGATAATTGTACGAGGTAGTTTAAGAATGCTCGAATGTTCTATTGGTTAAGTAGGGTTCACAAGGAACTTAATGTCCAACATATATGGAGTTTTTTTGAAGCTGGGCATGGTAAAGGAGAACATGATGGAGCTGGTGCATGTGTCAAAAGAATTCTTTCTAGAGAACAATTAAAATTTGAGGATTCAGTAAAATTTAAAGATGCACGTGAGATTGTGGATTGGTGTAATAGAAGATTATCTACACCTGGTTCGAGTGATTACTCTACAGTTCATTGATTCTTTTGGTTGGTGGAAGAAGAGAACATTGTACCTAGAGTTGATTGTGATACATTCAGTGGATCCACTAAATGACATTCATTTAGGAGTGTGACAACAAGCACATGGACTATTTGGACAAGGGAGCTTGCATGTTTTTGCTAGTTTTGTATCTCAGGAGATTGGGAAGCATGTGAAAATACAAAATGGGTTGAACAGTGGGAGAAAAGATCGTTGACACCTGCAGAAGCACATGATCAATATGAAAGAACTATTGAAGAAAATGATCAAGTGTTTCCATTTGAAGATTATGACCATGTTTCAGACCTTGTACAAGAAGGTATTTTTAATTCAATTTATTTCATTTTATTTCACTTTATTAAGTTATTTTGTAATACTAAATTATTTATATGGATATGCGCAAGTTATTAAATCGAATTTTGTTGGCAGGACATGTGTATGTTGTTATTGCACTTGAGGAGAATGAAGAGAAAACAAAATATTGGTTGGCTCGTTGTGTGGAAACTAAACATAAGTTAATATCACCTCGAGAAGATGATGATGGATTTCATTATCCAACAGGTATGGTGATCCCCTTAAGACACCCCTTAAGAAATTTTTTTAGAACAAGTCTTTGATCCCTGAAGAAAATTTTGAGAACTTATTTGATGATGGTTTTGAACATGTTTTCCAATAGGATCAGTGGTGGTTGTTGGCACTTGGCTACGAAAATACCTGAGAAGAAAGAATGGTCTACCTACATTCGAAGACTATGAAACACATAAAAAGATTATACATTATTCACATTTGGTGGTGGCAAAAAATATAAAACTAGAGTCGTATCATGGAAGACCTTAAAAAAAGTGATATGGTCAATTTCTATGGAAGAGCATGAGGCAATCATAGATGCATTGCAGAAAAGAGAGGATGTAGATGGTACAATGGAATAAGTAAATATAGGTAAATATAGTTTTAGTTTTATTTTGTCCTTTTAAATACATTAAATACATGTTTTGACATTGGTCAAGTGTGTTATTAGTTGAAATTGATTTAAATTGTTCTTTTATATATCCTTAAGGCATAATCACAAAAAGGATCTAGTCCATGCAAATTCAACCTAGACAACATGGAATACTTGGTAAAAATAGGTAATTATCAGTTAAATTATATTTAAATACATGTTTTGATTACATATTGATATTGCTTGTACATTAATAGTTAAAATTAATTTATTGTCATTTTTTGTATCCTTAAGCCATCATTGCATTGATCTCATACTTTGAAACAAAAGGAGAGGATGCCTGGATTCAACCTACAAACATGTGTGGAATACTTTTAAATGCAGGTACTTGAGTTGTGTACATATAGATAGTTTTATATAAATTAAAATATGTATGTTTTGATGATTTCATTGATATTGCTTGTACCTTTTTGATATCAGGTGGTGTGAAGACCTACTACATTCTAGGCATGAGTTTGAGATGTTCTTGAGATGGCATATCCAAATTTTGTAAACAATTTTCTGAGATGACATATATGTACATACATACTTACATAATTAAACATACTCTATGTACTTCTATGTATCAAATCAATATTCTATATATTTTGTTTGTTAAATGTGCATGCTTTCCTACTTTGAAACTTTATGTCTAATTATATAATCACTAAATATCATGCATAAATTATTGTTAAATCAATTATATCCTTAAGACGTTGTATTATGAACCCTTAATACATCCCCTTAAGAAATTCTATTATGACCCCTTAAGATATCCTCTTAAGACCCCTTAAGACATCCCCTTTAGATGTTGTATTAGGACCCCTTTAGACATCCCCTTAAGACATATTATGACCCCTTAATACATCCCCTTAAGAAATTCTATTATGACCCCTTAAGACATCCCCTGAAGACCCCTTAAGACATCCCCTTTAGACATTGTATTATGACCCCTTAAGACATCCCCTTAAAACATTCTATTATGACCCCTTAAGACATCCCCTTAAGACCCCTTAAGACATCCCCTTTAGACGTTGTATTATGACCCCTTAAGAAATCCCCTTTAGACATTGTATTATGACCCTTTAAGACATCCCCTTAAGATGTTCTATTATGACCCCTTTAGAAATCCCCTTAAAACCCCTTAAGACATACCCTTAAGACGTATTATGACCCCTTCAAACATCCCCTTAAGACGTGTTATGATGACTCACCCTAAAACTTATAATACTTGTTAATATCACTTAATATTTATACTCTATTATACTCTTCCTTGATCCCCTTAAGGCATCGTATTACAACTCCTTAAGACAACCTATAATTAGTGTTGGATGCTATTATTTGTTTTGATAGCTTATAGATTAGTATTTGATGCCATTATTTGTTTTGATAGCTTATAAATTAGTATTGGATGCCATTATTTGTTTTGATAACTTATAAATTAGTATGGGATGCCATTAATTGTTTTGACAACTTATAAATTAGTGTTAGATGTTATTATTTATAGAATTTATTAATGCTTTTATTCTCTAATCTTCTATGGTATTGTTTATTTCTTAAAATTTTATCCTTTCTGGTATATAAACAGTCTGGTATATAAACATATTGCTTTTGTTTGTAAATTATGATTTATTGACTAATTATTGATTGACGTGAATTGAATAAGTTCATTGAGTAATTATCACTAATTATTGAATGTACATATCATGTATATCATGTATGAGATCACTAAATTTGTAAAGTATAAATATTAAAATGTCCTATATTAATATCATGTATGAGATCACTAAATTTCACATTAATGTCCTCTATTAATGTCTTGACTATGAACATAAAATGCATAAATGTACATGTGTAAATTGAAATTTCAAACAATAATAAAGTCTATAATTTATGCAACATATTAAGTGCATGAAACCAATATATTAAACACATGAAATAAAGTCCAAATTACAACCCATGAACTAAAGTCCAATGAAGTACTTGAGCCATGAAATATAATGTCCAATAGAGTATATGGGAAACTAGAAATATAGTCCATTAAATAAACAAATATAACACATAAAATCACATGTTTCTAGGTCATGTATTGTCTCTATAATCAAGAGACCTCTTCACACCATGCAGACTATGTAGATGACCTGAAACACTCTGTACAAGAGAAAGATGAAATCAGATGTAAGACAATGAAAAATGATTTAATGAAAATTTAATTTATAATCCATCATAAAATTAAATTACCGTCATATCTGCGTCTGGATGCTCTAGTGCACCTGAAGCAACCTCTAAATTCTGTAAATAAATCTACATAAACAAGACAAAGAAATTTGAAATTAGATGTACAACTCTACAATTTTTTTTTTAATTCAATTTAATTTATAATTTATCATATTTTAATTGTATCATATTTTGAGGTTGTGGACCAGGCTCTTCTCTAGGACCTGTCTATACATGCTCAACTACAAGATGTGTCTCATGCTATAAAAGAAAAAGAATATGTAACAAATCTCATATTATGTATATATTCAATTTAAAATTTAAAATTTAAGTTATATTCAAAATATGTAATTTATAATTGAATTTAAATATAATAAAAAATAATTTAAATTACCATTTGATCTAGAGCCTGCTCTGCATGTCCTCGTGGTGGTGTAACTATGTCTGGGTTAGGGCTGAAAGTTGCACTAACAAAGTCCTACAAGATCAAAATTAAAGCATGTACAATTGAATTAGGTTAATATATATATATATATATATATATATATATATATATATATATATATATATATATATATATATATATATATATATATATATATATATATATATATTCAAGTTTGCACATTTTGTATAGAAAGTTTTGTAAACAACCTGGAAATCAGTGGCCTCACGAGTAGCTGCAACATCAAATGTTTTCTTGATTCCCATTCTCATTGTGGTATCAACCTAGACATACATGTACATAGACATTTAATGCTTATAATATTTACAAGTGTACATGCATGTATTTCATATATCTAGTGAATTCAAAATTCATAAAATTGTAACTATACTAATGTAAACTTTAAACAAATTTACAATATGAATGTACCTACCCTTGATCTATGACACCCGATAGTGGAGGAGTGGTTGAAAATCCCTCAGGAGAAATCGGTGTGGATGCTGATTGACTCACCTAAACCAACATAAACATTTCAAACATATATGTGATTCAATTGTAAATTTAAAACTCAAGTTAAATTTATGATTTCATATATAATTTTAAAAATTGAAATCAAAATACCCCATAAGGGTTGCTGAGTACGGCCGGTGTTGATGTATGTACTCGTAGAACAAATGATTGCCCCATTTTTAGTGTCACCTGTACACTAAACAATTTGATTGTTAAAATGTATTGCAAACTTTTCTTTGATATATACATTCATCAAAATTCTTATAAAATGAACGTACACAGATGCATATTTATATCTGTGTCGCATTGTCCTTAGGGTGATGGTCTACTGTAAGAAACTCTACAAATGAACTGATGTGACCAGATGAACCACCAGAATCTCCCCATCCACCTAAACTAGGTGTGGCTTGATCAGGTCCATAACATACTTGATGACAACTAGTACATATATGGGGGATAGGCCTCGAAACTCATGGAGTGGTACTCAGACTAGCTCCATAAAAAACTCCTCCATCATCATCGTCTCTATGCTCCCCACCCGCTATCGCAGAAGCATGCTGATCAAGGTCTCCTGTGAGTCACTAACTCATTTGACTGCAAAATCCGATGAAAATTTCTGACAAAATATGTATAATTTGATGTATTGTTGGGTGCTTGTAAAATTTGATGTGTAATTTTCAATTTTCTGAAAGTTTATCCCCGACGTTCGTTGAAATTTCGACAAACCTAGGGTTCGTCGAAATGTCGACTATCAGTTTTGTCAAAATTTTGACAAACATGAAAAAATAGAAAAAAAACAAATTGTGGCCGACATAAAGAAAAGTGAGTTCACTGATTTATTGCGACAGTGTTTTGCTCTACTTGAGATAGTTTGTGGAGAACTAAGGACGATTTTCTTGGGAAAATAAGAAAAAATTCAAGAAGATATCACCGGTTTGAGGGTAGTCATTGTCTTTTTGCAAAATTCAGTTGTGAAGTCAGATTTGTAGTTCGAGGTTTGAAAATCATATTTTAAAGCAACATCTCATTAGATTTCATTTTTAGAGGTTTAGGGTTTTGAGAATTTCATGTCCAGATTTTGTTGTGTGGAATCACCATAAGATCACAACCAAGGAACAAATTCTTGTGACGTAATTATGTGATCCATAACTCTATTGGTCATGGAGCATTGTGCTATAACAAATACAGGATGCATTCATGTGTGACCCAAGTTTAATGTGGCTATGTTGTGATAGAAATGGAGGCACTCATATAATGTAGTTAATTCAGGTTGTATAATGTAGGTGTCAATCATCATTGGGTGCATTCAGGTTGTCTCAAGTTTAACAGGTTAGGATGTAATTATAGCATGATCGAAGAGTGATTACCTCTTGTTGCAATAAAGAGCCTATAACTCTGGTTGATATGCAGAGTGGTTGTGTTATATCAATTATGTAGTGCATTCAAGCACAACCCATGTTTAATGGGCTATTCTAGAGAGTGATCAAGATTTTATAAACCTTATGAATGTTACTTAAAAGTGTATAGCTTAAACTACAAACCAAGTTTGTTACATACTTGAATGCAATCTTGGGTTACCGCAAACTATAATAATGTGATCGCTAATAACCATTATGGAAAGTATTAAAGCAAGACCCATGATATATAGGATACATTTCCCTGATCAGGTTTACATACCTTAATGATCAAACACAAGCTTCCCACACACTCTAGGATACAATCCAAGATCATACCACAACTTTGTCAAGACAACTAATTTTCTAACCCAAGATTTAAGGTTGTTTTTTAATACCAACAAAATCATTGGTAAGAGCATGATTAGGGTACAAACCCTAGGCCTCCGTAGAAACATAAACAATAACTATGGTGGATTAGTGAGGTTGCAATACCAAAAAGATTGAGACATTGTAGGTAATAACAAAATCTTGCAATCTAAAGATTGTAGCCAATAACAAGCACACTATGTAGCTTAGTGACATTTGTAAATGCAATCTAAGGTAAGAAGACATTAGGGGAAATTTACATAAAAAATGGGCCTCCTAAGGATGACATCATTAGCTTTTTAATTTATCAAAAATCAACTAAAAGATGACATCAACCTATAAGGTGACATCATCCAAAATAAAAATAAAATTATTTATTTTATAAAATAAAACTTTCTAAAATCTTATGAATTAACTCATGATGGTTAATTTAACTCTACATATCCTATTCTATCTCATTCATCTTTCTACATATAAAATATTATTTTTATTTTTTAGATTTGTATTCTTAAGTTCTATTATAGAAATTTTTATATTTTCAAAAAAATATTTTTATTCTTTAAGAAAAATATATAAAATACATTTTAAAAAACATTAAAAAATCATAAAAATCATTTATGAAGAGCTACAAAAATACAAAATTTCTTTAATTATTTTTAATAATTTTAAATATTCTAATATTTAAAATGTTTAGCATCTAAATATTCTAATATCAAAATTTTATTATTTTAAATTTCTTTAATTATTTTTAATAATTTCAAATATTCTAATATTTAAATGTTTAGCATCTAAATATTCTAATATCAAAATTTAATTATTTTAAATTTTTCGGTGGCCTTTTATAAGGGTGCGCTCACTTTATGTGATGCACTCCTCCTTTTAAGGGGGATCGCTCACATTTAGTGGGCCCCCTTATTATTTTAATTTTTTTTAAAATATATTTTTAATTTTAAAAACAAAAAATATTTTAAACTTTTAAATATATATATATATATATATATATATATATTTTAAACTCTTAAATATATTTTTAATTTTTTTTTGAAAGAAAGACCGTTTAAAAGATTACTTTCTTTTTTGCTAATTTTCATTATCTTTTACTTTGCCACTTTTTAAATAATTTAAAAAAACAAATAATCAAGAAAAGAAAGTGAACTCAACTTTTTTAATAAATTATAATAGAAATATATGTTACCACTTTTAAAAAATCATGGACTTCAGTTTTTTAAGGAATTATAATAGAAATGTGTCCCCACTTAACTCATGTAGTTAAGTAATTTATATTTTTTATATTTAAATAATTTGTATTATATGAGATAATTTTTGTTTTTTTAGAGTTCCTTAGGAGGCCCATTTTTTATGTAAATTTCCCCTAATGATGATAGTCACTTGAGATGTGATAGTTAAAAAGAGGCTGACTAGTGACAAGATAATAAAGCTCAAACCTTGCATAGTAAAGTGGAGATTTTAACAATGAGTTTCCTTACCCCCTTGCTGACCTTAAGAGTTTTTCAAATGCTTTTGGTAGTGTTAGACAAGACAAATGCAATTAGGGAATGACTGTCCAAATGAAGTAACAGTGATAATCATAGGTTCAATGTTTCTTCTTAGCCATTAATGTATAATGGAGGTAGTGGATTGCATGTTTGAGCAGTGTTTTGAGATTCGTAAAAGATGGAAGAATAGTGAATAATACCTTGTGGACTGTGAAGTAGTGTCAATAAGGTTGAAGGATCTTAAGAACTACAATACCATGAAACAATGAGTCCCTTGTAGTAAGTAGGCAGTCTATAGGGCATAGTTTGATTTTATAAAAGGATGCTCATGAAAGGAATCTTCAAGTGATAGTGAGTGAGTTGTTTGAGATTGCAGTGAGGGTGCAATACCCAGTCTTAAAGGAAGTTAGCAAAGTAGTAAATGTGCAAGAAAATCAAATCGTACACAACAAACAATTCACAATGTTATCTTGCATAATGCCTTGAGTTTGAAGAGAAAAATCTCATTGTATCTTCATGATCAAAGTGGTGACCTTAATGGTTAATCATTGGCAACCATGATTTTAAAACATGCTATTGTGCTTATGGAGGCAAAATTTTAAGCAAGGAAGTGAGTGGTGGTTTGGAACAATGGCAGGTATGAAAGACTTGCTTTATATGCATACTATGTAGTCTAGCTTAAGACACTGTTCTTAGAAGAGATTGATGGTGGATTATGGAACTCAAGGGTCACCATGAAAAGGATTAAAACAAAGAATGAGATTTATTTAAAAACCACAGTCATGAAGATATTAAAGATGTCACATGCAAAACCCTAGTAGTTGGAGTAATGAATACAGTGCCAAAGAGGATAGTGTGTTGGGGCAGATTTAGGAGATCTCCACATTATCTAATTACAGGGAAATACATCATTTATTTATTTTTTTAATTAAAAGAATTCATTCTAAACCCTATATAGGATACATTGATACTTCAAAAGCCTCTGAAGGAATTTGAGATTATGGAAATATATGTCAAGTAAATACCTAGATTACAAATAGTAGCGGGAACAATATAAGATTTGTTGAGTAGAGCAGGAATGAGATAAGCAACAATGAATCCTATGCCTCCTTTCACGCACATCTCCACACCGTTCTCTGTCATTCTTTACGGAAACACTTCTCCATTTTGGTGGTCTATGCTTGAAAATAATGTTTTGACGAAGGTTTTAGAGTATGTATATTAAAATGAAAACTCCATTTTGGTGGGCTACGCCTAAAAATAAGATTTTAACAAAAGTTTTAGGGTATATTTATTAAAGTTTTAGAGTATTTTGGTGGGCTATAGTCTTGATTCCTTAAATGATTTATTCAAATGGATTGTGACTAAATAAATGACTAACTATTTAGTCATTTTTATTTGTGTGACAAAATAATTTTTAATCAATGAACAAACTAGTAATTTATTTACTCATTTATAGCTGAGTTGCAAAAAATGAGCATAATTTAGTCATTTTTAGTTGTTGTGACTAAAAGTTTTAGTCACCTAGTCATTTATTTTCCAAATTCTACTAGTGTGTGTTTCCTTGTGTGATTAGGGCTCTCTCAATGTTGAGGGCCTTAGGGATAAGCTCATCATAAGAAGTGACATATTGCATCTTTAACTAAAAGGATAAATCCATATTGACATTAGCAATGATGATTCTGACTTGTTGCTCCTTAGGAATGGGTCACTTTCTCTTACTAGCTCACTACCTCCATTGTTGTAGGAAGTTTGCGATCAAGTTAAATATTATGATTTTAGGAGTCTTAATGGTTGCTAATCATAGTAAAATCAAAATTTAATAAGTTTTGGAATTAACATTTTAAAGTGTTTTTTGGGGTCATTAACTTCAGACTATCTTCTCTTTTGTAGGGGTGGTTGCATGCCAAAGTTTTTTGGTGTAAAATATCATAATTATTAGATTTTATGACCTATCTATGAATACAAATTATTGGAGTGTGAGTTTGATATTTTTTGAAGATCTAAATAGTTAAGCTTGGTAAAGAAAAATCATGTCAGATAATATTAGTCCAGAACAAAATAAAGAGACACTTGATAGATTGTGGGCTAGATTGTAAAGAAAGGGTGATGGGAAATGTTATTGTCCTTGCAATAATTGCAAGGGCTTAAAGACGAGATGACTTTTAATCACAACAACTGATAAATATTGTAGGCAGCATGGTCACATTGAAGGGGGCATGATTATCGTCCATTGGCAAGTTGTTCATTATATGTGTTTATATTGATTGAATTTGTAAATTTTTATATTGTTTTAACATTTTATATATATATATATATAATCACTTGATCACGATCATGGTTTATTTGTGTCTATCATTATTATAAAGGTGGGGTGCCCTAGGGCAGATGATATGGATTATCACGGCCTAGAGAATGTGGTTTTGCAAGCGGACAAACATGGAGATGTGAATATCGAAGATGAAGTTAATGATCCTATGGAAGAAGATGATCATGTGCTAGAAAACATAGTTGAAGATGATGGTACAAATACATTGATCTATAACACATTTAGTGGTAGAGCTAATCATGATGATCAAGATGACTTTGATGATGTTCATGATTTACGTATACTTGAGAAGGCATACGAGCCCCTTTATGAAGGCTCCCAAACAACTCTTCTCTCTATTGTATTGACACTGTTGAACTTGAAGGTTGTGAATGGTTTATCAAACATAGCAATCTCACGGATGTTAAGGTATGTCATATATGCCATCTTTTTTCATCTATTTTAATTGTTGTTAGTTAATCACTAGTAAATAAAGGATGAAATATGTACCATTAATATTCTTTATATTAACAAATTAGTTTTTGTTGTAAATTGATTGGTGAATTTTTGTTACCACCATCAAATATTTTACCTCGGTCATACCGAGATTGATCTGCCATTATGAAAGATATCGAAATGGAGTATCAAGCAATAGATGCATGTCCCAATGATCATATTATATATCATAAACAACAGGAATTTGCAACAAAATGCCCAGATTGTCATATCAGTAGATATCGAACAGATCAACTAACAAAAAAGGTGCCTCGTAAGGTTCTTCGTTATATTCCCATTATTCCACGTATGCAATGATTATTTAGGTGCGAAAGCTTAGCGCAATTTATGGATTACCATGCACATAATAGAAGTGAAGATGACATTATTCGAATGCCTATGGATGGTTATGAATTTAGGGACATGGAGGAAAAATGGCCACACTTTAAAGAAGAACCTCGTAATCTCATGCTTTCATTGGGAGCCGATGGTGTCAATCCATTTGAAGAGCTGAGATCTATTTACTCGATGTGGCCTATTTTTGTTATCAACAATAACATTCCTCCATGGATGTCAATAAAGAGGGAGCACATAATGTTGTCAATGATTGTTCCAGGTATTTGTTTCCATCAATTTTCTTTAACGTAGTAGCATCTCATTTGTCTTATTTGTTGCATAATGACTTATATTTTTTTCATTCAATAGTCATGTACATTAATTTATATATATTGCATAAAATGGTTATAATAATTATGTAATGTTTATGTTCATTCAACTAGGTAAGTACCAAGTTAAAGATATGAATTTATATATCAAGCATCTTATCGATGAGTTACTAAAGTTATGGAATGGTGTCACTATGTATGATCCATGCAATGCTTGTATGGACAATTCATGATGCCCGGGGCTAACACATTTTTGTGGTATGTTATAACGTTCGACTGCACTTTAACAATATTTAATTTGATGAAGTAGATATCATGCATGTTTTTAAAATAATCTATTCATTATATATAATTATAAAAATTGACATAGTTAATCCAATTATATATGATCTTGCAGGTCTTCAAACAAAGGGAAAATTTGCATGTCCAATTTGTGGTCCCAAGATGAAATCTCATTGTTCAACAAGTTTAGGAAAGTAGGTGTTTGATGAGTATAGACACTTCCTCCATAGAAATCATAAGTATCGAACAACTGAAAAATATCTTTTCAATGGGAAAGAGGAGACTACATCAAAACAATGAAGAATGATACCTCGCCTATGGAAGTTGAAATATAATAGAATTAATTGTCAAGGTTATACATCAGATCAAATTGTTTATCTATCATATATGATATGTTTTGAATTTATATTTTTATATTGTGTTGTGTTTACTCATGTTGTAATTGACAATGATTGTCGTTGTTAATTTGTTTAACTTATATGCTTCATGAAGGTCGTCAAGGCATTAATGGCCAGCTTCCATAGGGATTGAAAAGTTATCCCAAACAATTTATTAGGTTTCCCTACTATGAGCAGCTACAAATTGTGCATTTGTTTGATACAATGCATATTGGAAAGAATATGATAGAAACGTTATGAAAAATATTGGATGGAAGGCATGACAAAGAAAAAATTATTAAAATTTGTAGTGATATTTAGGAAGCCAATCATGCAATGAAAAATATCATTCAATTAAATAGCGATGGAGACCAAATTAATATAAGTGCCCTTGGTTATTAATAGATCAACAAAGCAATGTTATAAAAGAAGTCATATGAAAATGCATAATTGGCATACCTTCATTAAGGTAATTATTCTGGTATATTATATACACTTGTATAATGCATGTACTTTTTAGTGTATTGTGTTTACTACTTTTGGAAAAATAATGGAAAGATCATTTTATAATTGTTGCAGTACATTCTAGACCTCTATCTCTCCTAGACAACTTTGACAACAATGTCAAACAAGTTATATATGATCTTGGAAAATATATGAGGTAAGTAGCGATATTTGTTCAATTCATTGTATACATCTTATAATTGCCATTTCTTTTACTTGTTATGTAATGTACTGTATATTTTTTTTTAAATATCGTTAATATATTTGCACCTTGAATCACTTGTAGATGGATGTCATCTAAAAAAATTCATAAAGAAGATATAAATTATTGGAAGAGAAAAATTTCTCATCTAATGTGTGAAATGCAAAAGTGTCTACCTTCGACATTCTTCAATGCACAAGAACACTACCTCATACACCAAGTTGAGGAGATTGAATTGTGTGGACCTGTACACACAAGGTCAATGTGGATGGTTGAGAGGCACTTGAAATTTTTGAAGGATTTGGTTAGACAAAGAGAACATCCTAAGGGTTCTATGGTGGAGGGATATATGGTATACCAGACCATGGTGTACATTAGTGAATATCTTCCTAAGTTGCAGCAAAGATCCATGTAGATCATCCCAACTCCATTAACAAATTCAAAGGGTAGGGGAAAGGTAGATTGAGGAAAGTGAGAAGTAATTATAGAGATGGTGGAGATTAATTGGAATACATTTTACACATGGTTTTTATGTATATTTTACTTATTTAATTTTAATCTTCAATATACATCAATTATAAATTAAGGTCGTATACTATGGTATTTAACTAATTATACGTCATTGGTGAATTTCAAATTTTTTTGATACAGTTGGTTGAGAGTGGGAAGCACTACATTTGTACGTTGCAAACAATCTTGATTGGATGGCGGTATGGATTGAGCGATGTCAACAATTTGGTCACACATTAACATGGGAAGGTTTGACTTCATTGGTTAAAAAGCTCATTGTAATGGATATTAATGTGTTACACAAATTGATTTAGCATATGATTTAAGAGATAAACAGGTATGTATAAATATATTAATCACCTATATTATTTAATTTTTTTCAAGTATATTGATGTATATATATGTTGAGATTGTTTTCTTTGCATACATTTGACCAAGAATAAATATGTTTATCAACTGATGATATTGCAATAATTTTTACATGTTTGACATATTGCAGGTGAAACACCACAAGACTATGTGGTGCAATAGTCATAAATTTCAAATCAAAATGTTGGATGACATGAAGAAAACTTGTGATTTTGGTATAACTGCAGTCTTTCAGGTGACTAATGTTTCATCTACAAGTGACATACATCCAGTCTGAAGAATTGATACTATAGGATTTTGGAAGATATACTTGAGTGTGACTTTAAGTCCTTCAGATTAATTTTGTTCGTCGTCCTATGTTACAGGCTATGATTGAATGAAATGATCCTGAGAAAACTGTTATTGAACATGATAATG
>VDFB02116874.1:261776-345904 GCA_007258455.2 Sequoia sempervirens | reverse complement strand
TATATTTTGTTGGCAAAACACACCCTCCAATACCACGGATTTGGGAGGCAACTAAACCTCGTGACCTCTTTCCTTCAACAAGGATGCTTTAGCCAATCGAGCTAGGCCCCTCGGCCCTCATATATTTTATTAATATTTCAATTCTAACAAAATTTACAATTAATTTTACTTTTTTACTTAATTATTTATTAAATTAATAAGTTTATTATTTATTATTTATTTTTTATTAATATTCTCATTTTGATATATTTTGACATTGCATTTAGTTTATTCTATTATAATATTTAATTTAGATTTATGTTTTAAATTTATTTTAATTATTTATGTCTTCTTATGAAATTAGAAAAAATAATTAATAGTTATTAGAATTATTAGAATTAATAATTATTTGTCTTATTAAAATCTTAATTATTGTATAATAATTATTGTTTGAATTTCCATTTTAATTTATATAATAAAATTAATTTAAAAGTTAGAGAGAGAAACTAACTTTTGATCAATTGTTTTGTGTCAACAATCCAAGGATAACATGTGTCCCTAGGGAGTTATGGTTAGGTTAGCATTTCGTTTGATTAAGGATATGATAACTCACTTTTAAGATCTCTTCAATGTAGTCATTGCACACTTAAGGAGAAAAATAGATAGAGAGAAGAGAGAGGAAGAGAGAAGGGAGAGGGAGATAGAGATAAGATATAGAGAGGCAAAGGGAGAAAAAAGAGAAAGGAAGAGATATATATAAAGAGAGGTAGAGATAGGGAGATGCATATAAATATAGAGAGAGAGATCTTTATATCTTTGTCTTCCTCTCTATCTCTATGTTTTCTCATTGTCTCTCAATCTCTCTCTTCCTCTCTCCCCTATTTCTCTCTATATTTGTTTTCCATTCTCTCTCTCTCTCTTTGTCTCTTCCTCTTTCTATATCTATTTATTCCTCTCCTCTCCTTCCACCTCTCCCTCTCTCGCTCTATCTTAATCCTTATCTCCATATACATCTCCATATCTATCTTCCTCTCTATTTCTATCTCCTTACCTCTTCCTACATCTCTCTCGCTCTTCCCCATATCTTTTCCAATATATGTATCTCTCTCTCTCTCACACACACACTCACTCTCTCCTTATTGCTCCCTCTTTCTATAACTCTCTACTTCTCTATCCTCTCTATTTCTCTCCCTCTCTCCCTTCCTCTCTATCTATTTATATATATCTCTTTTACTCTCTATCTCTATCTTCATATGTCTCTCTCACTCTCTCACACACACACACTCCATGTTTCCCCCTCCCTATGTCTATCTCTATATATCTCTCTCTCACACACACACACTCCTCGTTTCTACCTCCCTGCCTCTATCTCTATCTCCCCCCCTCTCTCTCCCTCTCTTTATGACTTTTCTCTATCATCTCCTTTATCTCTTTCTATTTCCCCCTTTATCTCTATCTTCCCATCTCTCCCTATTTCTATCCTTGTCAAGCTTCCTCTCTCTCCATCTCTCTATCACTCCCCCTTTCTATATCTCTGTAATTCCCTCTCATCTCTTTATTTCTCTCCCCATATCTTCCTGACTCCCTCCCTATCCCCTATCTATATCTTTATCTCTAACTCTCTCTCCCTTCATCTTCCCATATATCTCTATCTCTCCCTCTCAATATCCCCCCCTATTCAAGAACTATCTCCCTCTCTTTATCTCTATTTTTCTAGTACCTCTACTTCTCTCTATTTTTCTTTCACTCTATCTATCTCTCCCTATCACCCTCTCTATATCTCCTTATATCTCTATCTCTCTATCTCACCATCTATATGTCTCTATATCTCTCCTTCTCTCTCTATATTTCTCCATCTCTTCCTCTATATCTCTCCCTCTCTATCTCCCCCCCCCCTCTCTCTCTCTCTCTCTCTATATATATATATATATATATATATATATATATATATATATCCCTCTCTCTATCCATCCACTATCCATCCATCTCTATCTCTCCCCCCCTTTCCATCTTCCTAACCTCTATATCTATATTTTTTTCTTTCTTATCTCTATCTCTCCATATTTCTTCTTCCATCTCTCCCTCTATATCTATCTTCTTATCTCTCCATCTCTCTCTACCCCTATGTCTCTCCCTCTCTCTACTTCCATCTATATATCACTTTCCATCTCTATCTTTATATTTCTATCTCTCCATCTCTATATATGTATCTCTTCTCTCTCTCTCTCTCTCTCTCTCTCTCTCTCTCTCTCTCTCTCCTCTATTCCTCTCTCCTTCTCCATCTCCATCTCCACCTCCACATATATCTCTATCTTCCTCTCCATCTATATCTTTTTACCCCCCTCTCTTTCACACACTCTCCCTCTCTTTATCTCTCCCTCTTTCTATCCCTATCTTCCCCTCTCTCCCTATTGCAAACATAACATGACTCTCTTGTTAATGAAGCATAATTATCTTCCCAATTGAGAGGTTTTGTGTCAATCATGTTTGGATCCCTATAAGTGGATGCATACATGATTAGAAGTTATCACTTCTCCATTGAGACATTTATTTCACTAACAATATCATTTTCTAAATAGCTCCTACCAATTGACCTCACATATTGTACAAATGCATGCAAAAAAAAATAGACCAATTTTTTTCCTAATTGACCTTCCACACTTTTCGTACCTATTGCACACCAAGGTACTATTGCTAATTAATTAGAAATATAGAGTTCTACATTTAAATCTTATAATAATATTATAATAAGATTTAAATGTAACATTCTATAATTTAATATTAATTAATAATATTAGTATTTAAATTATAAGAATACTACTAAATAAAATAATAAATATATATATTTTAATGAAGCATCATATTGCGAATTTAAGCCACTCTAATGACTCCCCAATAATCATTAAACCAATAATCTAAAGTTTATTAGAATATAAAACACACATTTAATCATTTAGAAGCATTTTCCCCAAAACTAAAAAATTGTTAAAGCATTTTTTCTTACTCTATCTACCTTGTTGATGTTGGACTAATCGACGTCTCCCTTCGGATTCATGACATGAAATAACCACCTCCTATGGATCTATTTATCTCTAGCGTTCGTATCAGGCATTAATAGGTCGATCTTTTGGTGCAACGACAAACATGTTCCAACAAATGGTATCAAAGTTGTGGTTGCGGGTTCGAATCCCCTCGAGTGATGTTGAGGGGGGGATTGTTGGACTTGTCACTAGCATCTCCCTTCATATTTGTGACATGGACTAACTGCCTCCTAGATCCGTTTATCTCTAGCATTTGTATCGAGCAATAATAGGTCGATCTTTTGACACAACAACAAACGTGTTCCAACAGTTGGATCAACTATAGAGAGAGTTGAACTTATTAAAATTTTGGACTCGAATTCTCATGTTCATGCATTTTCCCCATGATTTATTTCCCATAAGAAATAATATGAAGTCTTTTCACATCATAACCAATTGTAACATCCATCACTTTTAGAAGTACATGGTATCAAAAAAAAAATGGTGTGGATAGTTTTTTATTGTTCCTTGATTACAAAACCAAAAAAAATCAAGTCCAAATGTAACCCATCCAAAATGTCCCTTGAATGACATTGATTTATACAAGCTAAACCCTCAACAACACTTTTGCTCATTTGAGTAACACTAACTCTACAAAAAAATGGTCTCTTATTCCTCCTTTACCCATATATTTATACCATATATGTGGAAGCTATATTAATTTTATAAAAACCTACGAGAATATTGATAATAATGAAAAAATTATTGACAATGAGTTGAAGTATTCAAGTGGAATTGAGAATGATAGATGTGCATATTTAAAAGTTATCTATTATGTCATTTTTTAATCTTGATTTTTTTACAAGGATCTAATGATTTAATAAGTGAAATCAAGATAGATGCACATATTTAAAAATTATCTATTATGTCACTTTTGAATCCAAAATTTTCTACAAGGATCTAATGATTTAATAAGTAAAATCACAATAGATGCACATATTTAAGAGTTATCTATGTCACTTTTAAATCTTAAATTTTCTACAAGGGTCTAATGATTTAATTAGTGAGATCACTCATAGATTTTGAAATTGATGTTTCTTATCATTTATAGTTGTTAGAATCAATGGTTAATAATATTTATTTTCATGTAAATATATATTAATATTATGTTATTTCAGAATTAAGTGTGATATTCACTTTACAATATATTAGATTTTTTTTTAATGTAGTAGGGGTATCCCTGCAACTCAGTCCAACAGCCCAACAACCCATACTTTGGGTACCTGGGGCGAACTGGGGCGAGACTAGCCCCTTGCAGATGGACGTCATAGCCAATATTACAGGCCCACCAATCAACCGCAAGAGCGAGGGGTTGAACCCAAGACCTATGGGGAGAAAACCCACAACCCAAGCCAACTCTGCTACTCGGACAGGCTAATATATTAGATTATTTTATTTAAATTATTTAATAATTAGTTAATTTTATCTATATTATTACATATTATAGAAAGAGTCAATTTGAACACCCATATGAGACTAGGGATATTTATAATTAATTATTATTTTCTTGGTGACTTGGTATATATGTGTAAGAGGCATAATGTGGAAGGAGACCTTGTAACACATCTTTAGACATTTTGGGTCTTGAAATTGCTACTCCACAATCCTAGAATTTCTTCTTGTTGAAAACAAGGTGAAACTAAGTTGTAATATTAACTTATGTATGTGTATTCAAATCTAAAAATAAGATTACCAAATCTGATTATATGTATGTGATTGCACATTCACCGTAATAAAAAAGCAACAAACAAATATGACACCAGATTTACATGGAGAAATCCTTTCGAGATAAAACTCCACACGAGAAAACGGCAAGTATATTACTTATCATCACAAGAGAGATGCACCACAATACACTTCCTTGTTGATCTCCTATAACCTGGATGCTTCCATACACCTGCAAATTACACAAGATGATACTACCATCTCAAGGCTCCAATTTAAATAACTTGAGGGAGGCAAAACCATAGTTGGTAAACTGAAAAAAGAGGTGCCAAAATCACTTGCAAAAACTCATGCCCCTTCCTTGAAAAACCAAGACAATGTGATAATAAATTAATTAATATGCATAAGGCTTCAACATGAGTGCCTAACCCATAGCCTCTTCAACTTCTAGCATTCAAGATGCTTTGATGACTGTTCAACTTCCAAATGGAGAACTAATAGACACTTGTTTCCCTCAAAACTTGGCACCCCACTCAAGACTCTTCACATTTCTAATGTGAATTCCAAGGAGGGATAATTTTTTCCTCTAATGACATGTAGCCTCCACCAACATTAAATTTCCTCTCAAAAATATAATTACAATATATTGCCAAAATGAAATACATTTCTCACATGTCCCCTAAGACACTTTCCAAGAAATATGGAGACATAGAAATGGTATAGGTTTGCAAGGTAAATGTCACCTAACCTAAAATTCTCCCACTTGACATTATACATTAAAATTGCATCCAAGAGGTACAAATAATAAATCAAGTACAGTGATCAAGGCCCATAGCCTTTCTACACCAAGAGAACTTATCCATGGTCATTGGCTTAGTAAAAAAATTTGCAACATTATCCAAAGTGTCAACCTTATCAATCAAGATTGTTAGTGTAATTAATTAATTAATTATTACGCTAGCATAAGTTAACTTAGGTCTTGCATTTAATTAGTTAAGTCCTAGGTTGCATTATTAGATAAATCATTTAATAAATGGGATAATATTCCCTTCCTTATTTGTAGGAGATAAGATTCCTTCTAGAAGATGAGTTGTCCTTCTAGAACTTATCTCAACATTTAATAATCATCTAGATAGGGTTCACATATTGTCACATGTTGTTAGATCAAGACACATGGAAACATCTCATGCATCTTAGGTTTTCCTTCTTGACTATATAATCAAGCATTTTGTTCATTTGTAATATATCCAATATCAAATATCAAGTCTCCATCATATTCATTCCATCTCCGTCTTTGGATATTGTTCGACATCCGTTTCTGCATCGTCCTGGTTTGTCACTCTCTTCATTGATTGTGGCCTCTTCATCATCAGGCAAGGAGACATTTGAGCAGAGTTCAGAGACACCATCATCCACCTTCATCCTTCCTTCCTTCAATTCCTATCCGGAATGGGAAGCATCTCTCCACTTGCAGTTGGTTTTGTTTCTTCTGAAAGGGAGACAAGTTGTTTGTCAACATTGGATCTTGTTTTGTCTTCAGACACTTACCATTTTTGCAGGTGATTTCATCTTTTGGGGGGGCTATTTAGTCTCTCTATTGTATCCATGTGACGGATGGTGTACTTGGGGGGTATTTGGGAGTCCTCCATCCTTCCCATCCTATCTCACATTTTTCTGCATTTTCATCTCCTTTTTGGAGAGGGGTTTTGTTCCTACTGGGTTTTCCCCTTTTCTCCGGTTGTGGGAGATTTTCTGCATCTTCATGTACATGGGTACCTAACATGGCCTCGTAGCTGGGACCCATCATCATCATCATCATCATCTATGCATAATCATTGCATTTTCCTCCCTAAGTTGAACTTATGGGGGGGTGTTAGTGTAATTAATTAATTAATTATTACACTAGCATAAGTTAACTTAGGTCTTGCATTTAATTAGTTAAGTCCTAGGTTGCATTATTAGATAAATCATTTAATAAATGGGATAATATTCCCTTCCTTATTTGTAGGAGATAATATTCCTTCTAGAAGATGAGTTGTCCTTCTAGAACTTATCTCAACATTTAATAATCATCTAGATAGGGTTCACATGTTGTTAGATCAAGACAAATGGCAACATCTCATGCATCTTGGGTTTTCCTTCTTGCCTATATAATCAGGCATCTTGTTCATTTGTAATATATCCAATATCCAATATCAATATCAATCATATCAATATAGAATCTCTATTGTGCATGCCTAGTTGCAACACTTTCCTTTGTGGTTGATCATCTTTCCTGGCTCAAAGGTCCTCCATTGAAGACTGTAGCTTCAAGGACTGTACATCCATAATCTCAACAAAGACCTTACCATTCTCAACCACCTCTCACACAAAGTGATACTAAACATCAACATTCTTAGTACCAACATGATACATAGGATTTTTGTCCAAACATATAACTCTTTGACTGTCACATCCAATCTGTATTGTCCTACAATCAAAACTAGTTCCATTACCAAGTACCTGTAACCATACTCCCTCCTTAGAGGCATGTGTATCAACCATATACTTTGCTTTAGTGGTGGACAAATCAATCATTGAAACCAGTTACTCATACAACTCACTACACTTCCAAACAAAGTAAATACATAGTCGCCAGTGGACCTTCGACTATCCAAGTCACCTGCATAATTTGCATCAATGAACCCCTATATGCATAATGAATTAACCATATCATCAGTTCCATGATAAACCAAATAATAATTTGAAGTACTATGCAAATATTTGAACACCCTCTTAACAAAATTCTAATGCTCTTTACCAAGGTTAGACATAAACCTATTTAGAACTCCCACTGCTTGGGCTATATCTGATTGAGTGCAAACTATTGCATACATTGAACTACCAACATCACTAGTATAAGGAACCTTAGATATATCTCAAAATAATCATCATATTTAGGACACATATCCAAGCTCAACTTAGAACCAACCAGAAATGGAATACTAATTGGCTTACAATCATGCATATTAAACCTTCACAAAATTGTATCCACATACTTACTCTGACTTAACCAATGATTTTTATGAGCCTAATCTCTGATGATTTTCGTCCCAAGAATATATTTTGCAGTCCCCAAGTCCTTCATATCAAATGTGTCAGAAAGTTGTATATTGAGCTCCTTAATCATCACCTTCTTGTTACCCATGAACAACATATCATCAACATACAAGACAATGATTAGAATCTAATCATCAACAACCTTAATATATAAACATAACGATCCTCCTTGCTCCTAAGAAAACCCAACTTTCATACAAAATTATCCAACTTTCAGTATTGCATCTTGGGTGACTATTTCAAACCATACAAATATCTCTTCAACCCACAAACCAATTATTCTTTTCCTTTCACAACAAAACCTTCAAGCTATCGCATATAAATTTCCTCCTCAAGATCCCCATGCAAGAAAGTAGTTTTAACATCCATTTTCTCTATATCATAAGACTACTCAATGTAGAGATTTCTATTCTTATCTTAATGAGTTGGATAATCTAATTGATCAATTTTTGCAAGTCATTGGGACTTGTAGATTTTTCAATCCCTCTAGAGAAGATGATATCATCTTGACTCATCATTCTTATAGAAGGTTTATTGTGGCTTTTGCTTATAATATGATTTCAAATGCTTTGAAACCTACTTTTGATTGGAGGTTGGTCTAGAATCACAGGATCATTCCTAAGGTTAACTATTTATAGTGGGTTGTCATCCACAATAAAATTGTTACTCAAGGCAACCTAATAAAATGACTATTCTATATAGCTAACAAATACATTATGTGTTGTTATGCTAAGGATTCGATTAATTATCTATTTTTCTATTGTTCTTTTGCTAGAGAAATATGGGGAATGCCTTTCTCTAAGATTGAAGTCTATTGGACCTTATCTAAATATCCAATTGATTTTGTCAAGTAGTTGGTCTAATAATTCTCCTTTAAGACATCCTATCATTGGAGAAGTGTGGAATCAAATTCCTCTCCATATTTCTTGGGGATTGTGGAAAGAGTGGAATAATAAAATCTTTAGAGACAATGTTAGAGATATTAAGAATGTGTTTCAAAGTACAAATTATGTTATTTAGGAAAATGATAATGTTGTCAAAATTGGAAATCCTAAAAAATTGTCTTATGTACTTGAGATCAAAGTGAGTCACAACTAAGGATTATCAAAATCTTAACAAGGTGAATACTCTAAAAGCTTTGCTTAAGAAAGACACCAGATGGAAGAGACCTCTAAAGGGATAGATCAAACTCAATTTTGATAGGTGTTCAAAAGGAAATCCTAGTCCCCCTAGAGGATATTCTTATATCCCTTAAGGATAATGATAAAGTGTTGAACTCCCCTTACAATACCAACAACAAGAAGGTTAAAATAAAGCCTATCACAGATAATGTAACTATCATTTCCACTTTTGCTATTCTTGAGGACAACAATGCTAGGGAGGAGAATGCTATTTACTCTGGTGAAAGAAGGTTTGCTTGGTTGGTGAATGTTCTGTTGGTATTGGCAAGGTGACTTCCACTAAGAAGAGGGAAGATATTGTGGTTGATGAGGGAGATGAACATGAGATTCACTCATTGTTTGATTTTGAGGAGGATATTCAAACTAACAATGTTGGATTTTGGTCATCGCTTGAGCAGGTTGAAGATTCTCCATCCCATTCTCCTACTAAAGTGGATACTCTGGATGAAGACGATGAGGAGATGGATAACAATGGAGAGGATAAGAACCATCAAAGAAGACCCATTAAACACATATTGTGCATAAATTGTAGATTTACAAAGTAGAGTTGACAAGTTGGAGGAACTACATGACAGAGTCGTGGGATGTAAAAGATGCAAAAATAATTTGACCAACATGTATGAAAACTTTGAAATTGTATTAACACAAACTTGTCAAATTGGAAAAGGCCATGAACAAGCTTGTAAAACACATTGATGGGATAATGAGAAGGTATGTAATTAGGGCCCTTACATTTCAATCTAAGCTAAACAAGTGTAAGAAAAAAAAGGATGTGGATGAGGATGTACAGGTCTCCAAGAAGAAGAACAAGAAGGAAGCCAACTGTTAATTGGAGCAAAAAATTGGGATGATACCCTCAAAACTATGAGTAAGGACTAGGATTCCTTTTCTCTAGCTCTTGGTTTTTTTGTGCTTTGTTTTGGTTATGTTTTTTGTTGTTGTCTCTTTGTTGTTCTCTTTATGTGTTGTTCATGTTATCCAATTTGACCTAGTGGCCAACCAATGGACTATGTAACTATTGTTGGAACTCTACTTTAATGTTGGAACTCTGCTTAATTTAAGGGATTCAACCTTTCCTTGCTTAACTTTATCAAAAACAATTTTAAAATTGTGTACAAACACAAATATGAGTGAAACTTTAGGATAAAATAAATGATGTAAAGTAATTCCCATGACACTAAAATTCGTAAAATTATAGGCTTATAGAATTACACAAGGCTCAAACACAAAATCTATCATTCACAGTCAATATGATTGGCTTACTAATATTCACATGGACAATCTTGTTTATTCATTGTGTTAAGCAAGATGGATTTAAATTCTCTTGTTTTCTTGTTGACAATCTACAAGCACATGCACACTCATACATGTTAAATCTCATCATAAGATACATGCATCATTATAGCAATTATTAAAATTACTATCTAAATCAAAATTCAATATCACTTGATCACATATAATAATTCACCATTCCTAATGATTGAACCGAATCACACTCATTCCATTCAGAGTATACATATAATTGACCTTTGTGTAAAATCGACTATTAACAATAATACATTATTTCAACAATGAAGAGAATTAGTGTCAATTCTAATAGGCACTTAGTGCTGGATGGCATTGAAGCTCTGCTTACGATGTTTACTCAGACCTTATGGCTACAAAGAAGCGTTGGAATCCCCTAATTATGAATATATGATCCTTCCAAAATTTCCAAAGCTTTTCCAACAAATTCGTTCTGTGCTTGTCCTGTTATCATGCATTTTGTCAAATAATTCACATGTGAAACCTGTAGGCAAAGGATTTGGAGGCATTTTGTCATATAGTTTGCGAGTCGAAAAGATTTGCCAAGATATGTCGTCAAAAAATTCATGGGTTTTGACCCTGTTTTGCACGTTTTGCATACATGTCCATTTTCAACTACAGTATCTAACAAAAATCCTCCTTCCATTATGTTTTGATGGATGTCCATGCCCTGTTTCAGAGTGCCCATTTTAGCACAGATAGGGAGGACTGCTAGCGAAGGGCATGGAAACTGTTTTGTTGCTGTTAATGTGCCATATTTATGCTTCCACATTTATTATTATTATTTTTGCATACATTTCTGTTGTGATGCTGCAACAGTAATTTAATCAAATTCCTTTATCCTTTAGACCTTGACGAGTGTCCATATTATGGACGCATAAATTGTGGAATTTAGCTTTATGCCTCAATGTTTCAAAATATAGAATTTTCCGAAAGCATTTTATTAGTCCAGTTCCACAACACCTATTTTTGCAATATCTTCAAAACATCAAAATGCTCATTTAGAGTTTATCCCAAGAATTTTAGGATTATGATGAGTGTCGATAAAATGCAACAAGCTAATATTGTCGCCTGAACTTATATTATTTTTGGGAGATATTGAAGGCCATTTACCTGATTTTGTTTTAAAAAGATTTTCGCTGTCCATTCAACTGCTCTGTTTAGCAAATGAAACCAGCTTCATGTCTAGATTCTGTTTCTGACTAGAATTTAGCTCTGCATTTCCTTGGGCAATCAAAACTACTGCAAGCACTTTTGCATTGTTCCATATTAAGAGAGGAATGTAGTGAAATGTGTTTGAATTACATAATTGTTGAGAATGTCAAACAAGGCTTGGTTAAGTTGACATATCTGCAATTGAAGTAGAAACAGAGTTCGAGTGGAGAGTTTTAGCTGAAGTAAAAGCCCTTTCATTGCTGCATCGTTGTGAAAAGAGGGTGGTGAAAATCATGAATCAGGTGGAGATTAGTATTGATGAAATGAGTTTCCTAGTTGAAACTTCTGATAATGGCTGCTCTTGAGATTGACTCGGCAAAATGGTGTATGGTGGGAGCCTTTCTAGTATTCTCTAATCTAGCCAGCTCCCTTGTAGAGGCACTGCAGTAATGTTGATACCGGATGCAAACTATAATGACAAGTATAAGGATAACAAAGATTTTGCCAAGAAACTTAAGACATGACTATTATGATTCCAAAAAGCGCAGTAACTGCAAGGGCTAAACTTCCAAGCTTGTAAAGGATATCTGTGTCTACTGATTGTAATCTTCTGATTTTTCTACTCGAGGTGTAGCCCAAGCCATCCAGTAGTTGCAACTAATTTGCAAAGCTTAGAATAGAATGTGGGCTGCCAATATGATAGGAATCAAGGCACCTTTATATACTGCATTTATGAACTCGGAGTAGGCTTTCAATTTTACCCTCCCCATTTCTTGTTCTTCTTTGTGTACAATATGTTGTAATTTGTTCTCCTTAGTTCTTGGTGCTTGGTCTCTTGCAGCTTCATTGTAATGCACTTCTTCGAATTCACTTTCCAGGGCATTGCAGGATCTATTCCTAATGACGTTTTCTTGTGGAATCGTCAATTACACATTCTGTTTGACTTCCACATTATGCATCCATGACTTGTAGGGTAGTTGCAATAATAACCTTTTCGAGTTCGTGAACGTTCTTTAAAGTGTACCTTAGTCCTCTTCTCCAATCAACTCTGCATTTATCTGGTTTTCTCTCCTTTCTAAACTTAAATCTTACAGTAATCAAACCATCATTAACTCAAATATCAGAACAATATATTTAACAACGTCCCAGCTAAGAGAAAAGGCTTGAAGGGAAGCCTCCAATATTGATTTGCATCTATAAATGTGTGCCTCGAGGTAAATGGATCAAGCAGCATAATAATAGTATTCATTTTGGTGCAGAAAACAAGAGCATCCAAGGTGTCCAAACTAAAAGAAACTTCGAGAGGAAAGCAAGTCTAATCTTCCTTGTAAATAGGAAAAATCTGAACAGAGAAATTATGTTCTTCACATCTGGTAATACCAGCTGCTCAATATTTCAATTCAAAGTAGGCACCATACTACCAAAAAATCTCACAAACTTAAAACCATGGCTTCTATTTTTGCAAGAGATTTGCTCATTTTATCCCATCATAACATGGTAATGCAACCCTTGAGAATCCAAACATGAGTTAAGTGTTCTGAATAAAAGGATGGCAAGGTTAATAAGTTTGGCATTATGCATATCAACTACATTTGCTTAATAATCTACAAGGTTTCTTCAACAAATCCACTTTGAACGTGACTTGTAATCAATGCAGTTCAGAAGACCACGTTTCTTTGATATAACATGTTGAATACCCTTCTCGAATTGATGCAATATGCAACTATATCAGTAAGCATCGATTGTACAGTAATTGGTGCTGATGCAAAGTATCTTTGTATTGCAGGTCACTGGTGGCAAGCCATCCAGAGTAGAAGGGGGTGTCTATTCTGTGTGGAGGTAATGAAGTGGTAAGTAGGGGTCAGTAAAAACTTGCATGGTGATTAATCAGAGCCAAGCACTGAATAAGGATTTACCCCGGTGAAATAACCTATCAACTAAAGTTTGGTTAATTCGGGCTCCAAGTAACATGCCATCCGGGAATTACCTGAAGTTTAAATTTTTTTTAATTATAAACTGTTAAAATTAAAGCTGCAGGATAAACCATTGAAGGTATTATTAATCATTCTTATAAACCGGTAAACAAAGGAAAAAATTTAGTCTGGTATTTGGTAGGCTGGTTGGGGTGCAACACTCACCTTTATGGCTCGTTCCACAATTTGAGTGTGGAGCAAGGAACATCAGGTACACTGGAAAACGCATAAAACATTATAAAATTCACTGGTAATGAGAAAGAGCCCTGCATATGAAACAGAAAACATGTGTAAAAAATGGTAACGTTAGGATCAATTTATCAAATAAAATAAGTTATAACACGTACAATATACAATGAAGAAATGAAGACTTGGGGACAAACTAGGGGATGGGATAATAATCAGACTCGATTTGCATTTCTTGCAACTAGGCTTGTAGTTTCCTGCTTCTGACATGAGTAAAGCTTAAACTTTCAGAAGAACGATTTCCAATTTTGCAGCAAATGAGGAAAAGAGGAGAAACCAGCGTTCACTAATGCATGCTCTTCTATAACAAAGCTAGTCTGTCTACTAGCATAAATCAATACAGAGTATATAGTCCAGCTTTATGTGAGTAGTACGAGTAAGGAATGTCTTAATAGGTTGTAATGTGGACTAATCAGTGACATTAAGGTGGTCCATAACTCCAGCAAAGATGTAAGATGTCAAGGTTGTGGTGAAATTGTTCTGACTTTCATTTATTTGTTTACATACATATTTACCTCACCACATAAAGGCGACCCATAACCCCACCAATGATTTATCAGAGTCTGCTTGGTCCATTGCACCCTTACATGACATCAGTTTTCAATTAAAAGATCCTGGGGCAAAATAGTTGCATTAGGGTGAACCCAAAACCAGAGTGCATGCTACTGCCATTCATGAACATAAGGATGTGCAGCCAAGCAAATCTATTAATGGGGAACATATGCTAAACAAAACCAATCTTTGTAGACAGTTTCATTGATAACAAGTATCCCATCATCCTCAAAAATGTTGTGGTCGAACTTCGTTAAACCCTTAGAAGTTTCATAAATAATGTGAAGCAACCAGGTACAAATTTAAAATTGCTTTTAAAAATTTGTAAACATTGTTTTCTAAAATATGCTTGAGTATTGCCTGTTGCATAAACAGTTGTCATTGCACCAAAAGATAGACCTGTTAATGCCCGATACAACCACAGAGTTAATGAATCCACGAGAGGTGGTTAAACCATGTCACGAACCCAAGCGCTACCAATTGTTGCATAGAAAATTGTCGTTGCACCAAAAGACTGACCTATTAATGCCCAATACGACTGCCAGAGTTAATGAATCCACAGAAGACAGTTAAACCATGTCACAAACCCAAGCGCTGCGCTGCACAACAAAAGAGACCAAGGGCACACACCTTGCAACATTGTCTTAGTAAATTGTCTGAATATTTTAGGGATACTTTTCTTTAAATTGCTATTGTATCCCTAGCAAAGTAGTTTTAGGATCATCTATGTTAGAACCATTACCTGTGGCAATGGTGCTTTTATTTCTTGGCAATATTTAATGAAAAAAAGAGTCATTTGTCCCCTGTATGCCATTGGGGCAACTGGATCAAAGCGTTGACTATCAAATTGGAAGATATTAAAGTTTTGGAAATTGACAACTGCTACTGAAAATGAAAGATTATATTTTAATGCCCATGAATGACTGCAGCAGGCCGAAGGAACTGAAAAACGCACTAGTTACAAATTGTCACTAAATTCAATATCGAATTAAATTATTGTTGCCGTTGCAAAATAACAGTCCTCATTTATAGGAGCTTGATGTATGGATAGTCCCATTAATAGACCAGGAGTTTTGTAAAAACGTAATGCATATTCTTTAGAAGTAACAATTTTGAAGTAAATTTTGTGGGTTTTGCACAGTGGAGGCAATTTTACATACAAAATTATTAATTAATAATAGCCTTCCAGTTGGGCCAGGGCCCAGAACAAACAGGCAACAATTTTCTGCACTGTAAAAAACAATAACCTTGATGATTCAGAGAGGTAGGTGGGATTTATGCTTTTAGGTATGTTTCCTGTGAATCAAAATTGGATAAAAAAACTGATCAAACATAGGATGAACCCAATTATGCTAGCTCAAAACTGATACTCTGTTTCCGCAAACCCTGATGCGTGCAATTGTCTTTTAAGTAGTACCATTATTAAATACATACACAACTGTTACCTTTTCTGGGCATTTTACATGGGGTTATTATATGATTTATACTTCTCCGTTTAATTTAGACACATAAACAAGCAAAGAATAAATATGCATTCCCTACACAGGTTGGCTGTGATTTTTTCTTGTTGGTTCAATCTAAAAGTCATTAAGAAACAGAAAGGAGGCCTAATCCATTAAAAGAAAACTCCAACTGGCATTATATAAAACTGATTACGCTCATTTTCAAAATTCTTATTTAATAAATGTATAAATCAGAAAAGAAAAAATTGGGTCACTCATTGGAACCCATTTATCATCATCATCATGAGAACCAGAAAATCCTTTTAGCAGATCCCTGACTGAACATCTGCACCGGCTGCCTTTATCATCCCCCCAACATCCTCGTCACTGACATTGTGCATTGCATCACTAATGAAGCTCTTCAAATCTCTCACACTCACAACTCCATCTCCATCCTTTTCCATCACTCTGAATGCATCCTTCAATGCAGTGTTTTCTTCATTCTTTTCTTCTACCACCATCAATTCGGTCATAAGCTCCTCAAACTCCACAATCCCATTGTGGTCTTTGTCTGCGACTGATATCATTGATTCAATCTCCTCTTTGCTAATAATAGACCTAACAAGTGAGTGAGAAGATTACACACCAGGGATTATACACCACATTCCTCCATCGAATACCTCTCCACGACGTTTGATATTGGAGAAACGAATATAGAAGAAGATCCAATCGAACGTTGTGTGGAGATATTCGATGGAGTGTTTGATGTATAAGTCTGTAGAGTGATTGGTGCGTAATCTTTGACTCACTTGTAATCCTCTTGTTGTGATATTAATAAGAAGTGGATTGTATTTATAATTACATTATAACTCTTGTTTTTTTATTTTTAAGATTTATGATGTATGATTTTAAAATTTATTTCTATAAGATATTAATTTTTTGTTTTCAGATTATTGTTTTTTAATTTTCAATTTTAGTTTTTTTTAGAAAGATATCTATAAATTTTTCTAAATAAATAAGATATAATTTTTAGTTTTAAGACTATTGCTTTAAATATATCTAATAAAATATAAATGAATATTTAGTGTTTTGATTTTTTATTTTTTTAGACTACATTATATATTTTAATGTGTACTATGTATTATATTATATTATCTACATTTTGATTTTACCCTAAACTTAACCCTAACCCAAATCTTAACTCTAACCCTAACCAAAATCTCTAACTATAACCAAAATCTCTAACTGTAATTGTAATTGTAATTGTAACCCTAACAATAATCATAACCATAATCGTAACAATACACCTAACCCTAACCCTAACCCTCACCCTCACAATATATTAACTAGCTTAGATATCTTATATACACCTATCTAAAATACGCCGAGAGATATCAGCCTCGAGGCACCTATTTTAAATTGTTATTGAGAATAGATAGACGCTTCGAGACTGATATCTCTCGGCGTATTTAGATAGATGTATATAAGATATCTAAGCTAGTAGCATCCGCAACGTGCAATGTAAAATAATAATTTATCACATATTTTGTTTTAAATAAAGAATTATAATACTTTACAAATCATGATTCATATCATATTTATTCAAATGCACAAAGAGATGTGTACAATAGGAATTCAAAATGAATGAGACAATTCATCTTTTATACCAAAAATTTAATATCAATATTAATAGAAGAGTTCACTTGAAAAATATATACATCACATAAAAATGTTATGTTTCCAAAGATTTTAGTCTTTCTTCCTCTGCTTTTCTTTTGGCGAGTTGCTTTCTTGTCTTCATTTTTTCATAACGATCATATGTAAATGGTGGTGAAATTCTAATTTCATCCAAAGACTTAACATGTGATATAGCAACAAATGTTAATCTTGCCCTTTCTCTTGGCCCTATATCAATTGTTTCCTTGGAAAGAGTTAATCCTTGTGATTAGTGGATCGTTAGTGCCCAAGCCAATCGTAGGGGCAATTGACGTGTATGGCCTCTTTGTATTGGTGAAATTGGAATTAAATTTGGAGATGCATATTCAAAAGGAATTCCAAAGTAATTATCAAATTCAACCATAACATATGTAGGTGGATCTGGTGGGCCACATCCAAGTTTGTATATGATATTTCTGATGTATCCTAAAGCTCCATTCACAAGACCTGATTCTATCCATAAATTAGATGTTAACATGATCCTTGCATCCTCTGAAATTAATAATTCAACATCCAATTCATCATTCTGACCTTCTATTGGATTAGCGCTACCTTCTTTGGTTGCAATGCTACGGGCTAATGGTCTTCTTAATGAATGTAACTTTTTTCTATTATGGCTATCTACATTATCATTTGTTGCAAATAGATGAATATTATTATCAAACTCCTCCTTAATTGTTGGATGTAGTGAAGCATTTGTTCTTGTTATGAGTAATCTCCAATCATTTATGGTTGGATGTGCATCTCCAATATTTGTGAGTAATTGGAGAAACCTTTTTTGCTCTTCACTTTCACCTTCTTGTCTGAACACCTTATCCAAAGTAACAACTATCTTAAACTCTTCCCATAATAGTTTTGCATGTACATTACTATCATAAGGTGGTTTGTCACTTATAGGAGGTAGTTGTCCCAAATTCCCCACCAAAATGGTTGATCTTCCACCAAAACTCATGTTTGATTTTTCAAGATAAGCCTGGCGTAGTCTTGAATCAATATTTTGTAACAAATTTTGTCCAATAAATCTCATGTCATCAATTAATATGTATTTTATATGTTGAATTTCTTCTTGAAAACTTGTGAGCCTTGTTCCTTCTAATTCAACAAAATTTGCAACAGGTATTCTTAAAGTTGAATAATTGTTGATGCACCAATTTTAAAGGTTGCAACTCCAATTGGTGCTAGTAATAATAAGGGAGAATGTTTTGGTTGTGATGCATCATAAAGAGCTTGAAAATTTGCATTAATCAAATATGATTTACCTATTCCAATTGTTCCTTGAATTATCACGTATAGTGGCACGACATTATCCTGTTGATTATAATGTGACATAATAATATCAAGTGTTTTTTTTTGCTTAGCACCTAATGTTCCATATGATATAGTTTACAACATATCATCAAGTATCAGTAAGCCATTTGCTTTCATAGTGTTGATGAAATTTATTGCATTATTTGTGTAATCTTCTCCTTGATATTCAACACTCCATGGAGTTTCTCTATCCATATCTCTTCTTCCTAACATATCTATTTCTATTGCATCCATAATTTGTCCACGGTGTAATCTTGATATGATCTCCCACTCATGTTCAATTATATTTTGTTTTGTAAATTATCCTCATCTTCAAAATCATTGTGATTTTCAGTTTCATTTGAAATAATTCTTCATTCTAAATGCCATGGATCATAATTGAGTGAGTCCCAATTTGACATAATTGTATTATCATCAAGTCCAATATCCCTTTGTATATTACGAAATGGCTTGTACAACAATAACTCTAACCAACAAAAAACAACCCACTTTTCTGATTGACGTGTAGGTATGGTGGTAAATTTGGAAACACTCTTACAATACCTACCATAGTCCTTGGTTCCCATTTGTTACCTCTTTTTCTTTTGGGATTATATGTCCAAGATCTAGCTACATCTATAAGTGTGATACTTTACATTGCATATGGTCTGTCCATGTATCCTTCAATGAAATGTTTTAGATGTCCAGAATCATCATTTTCTTCATTTTTTAGCACTGGCTTGAACACCTCTCTTGAAACATTTAATGTAACAAATACTCTACTACATGCTACCAATGGCAACTCCAATAACATATGACATGTTTATTGTGCTCCAATGTCTCTCTCAATGAGGGTTTCTATTAGAAGTCTCATGTACGCCTTTGATGCCCCTTCATTTAGGTTTTTAATATTTGCAAGTCACATTAAGATTTAATGATAAGTTTATGAACTCTTTGCTACTTTTGCTGCATACTTTGCAATATAGTTTATTAGAGCATGTCTTGAAAGAATTGGCTACCAATCTACATTTTCTCTCCATAACTGAAGTATATTACGATTATGTGTGTTTACTCGATCATCATTTCTTGTAGGTTCATATACTTTATCTCATGTGGTTGGATCTTCAAATAATTTTGATCCATCTAGATGTAATGGCCATGGTGCATTGTACCTACAAACAAAGAGTGAATTGTTAGCTTATATAAACATTTTAGTTATTTATTGGTACAAAATATATGAAAGTATAAATATCTTACCTACAAACCATTCTTCCTCTTTTTTTTGAAGGAAAGCACCCTCTTTACACATTGTATGGAATTCAACACAATTGAGCAACTCTTCATAGTCGCGTACCAAGTCTATTTGGCTTAGTTGTTGTGCATTTCGAAGGCATGGATGTTGTGTAAAATTTTGTAGGACCTATCATTCATGATATAACATATTTTATTAATTGAATACAAATTTTTAAGTATCATGTATTGTAAAAAGAATATATAATTGATAATTAATATCATACATGTATGATTCATTGATGTGGGTCTCCCTGTGGATTCCATGCATGAACAATATAATCAACATATTTTTGAACATTTTTTATTTCACCAACATTTCTCCAATTAAGGTTGTCTATGTTAGGTGCTCCATCTAACCATATGAATCCATGCACATGTGGTGATCCTCTATGATGCCATTCATATCTTGACCAATAATCTATTACCTTCATTCCCTTTTGTAGTATTTCCTTGCGAAATATTATATATCGTAGGTGCATGTAATGTGCCACAATATGTGGGCAGTCAATAATATTTTGTCGTTTCCATTTCTGTGCTTCTTGTGGGTTAGTTAGATGTGTCCCTGGCATTAATGCATGTAAATCTAGCCAATACATATATGTTGCACTCAAAGTAAAGAAAATTGTTGGTCTTCCAATTTGATGCAATAGATCAGTTAATTCAACTTGACATTTTTCCCAATAAGACCTTTTACCCCTTAGCGTTGTACCAAAACGCATCAGACGGTCGACTAGATGTGAATGAGGGACATTTTCCATATGTTCTCTTAAATCATTGATTGCGATTGGAATATCTTGCAAGCTCTTTTTGACAAACATTACTGATGAGTTTTGTGCACGATGTCACATAATCATATTCATCATATAATATCTAAATCGTGGGTGTCTTCCAAAACGATGATCTCTATATCTTAATAAATGCATAACAAACTCATGCAGATGAACTCTCCTCATTTGTGGTTCTATCCAATCACATCGTCCATCTGGAAATAGTGTTGGAAAAGCCATATCAAGTAATCCTTCAGTAACATACTCATTCACTGGAAATGGTCCAATTCCTGGCCAATCAATTAGTGATCCAGGATCTACATTAGGGTTATTTACCCATGCATAAATTAGTTCCATCTCTCTTCGAACATTTGGTGGTTTAGAGGCCATTGATGTAGTGTGATTAATAATGTTTCCTTCATCTATCTCCAATAGTGGACCCACAAATACATACTCATTTGCATTTGAATCAAACTCCATATAAACAAAATTTAGTTGGTCAAAAATGTTTTGATCTGAATTGCATGTAAGTTCACTAAGTACATTTTCATCAATTTGAACATCTTTATAGAAGTTCTATCATGTTCTATTTTAAATTTAAGTGCTCTATATACCCTCTTTTTATTAACTGTAAAATTATAAGTTGTTCCATGTTGATCCTTTTTTCGAACAATAATGACCGCTAAATCTTTTATTTGATGTGGTAAAATTTTATCTATTTCTCTCACTTATTGTGGAAAACTTATGGCATGTCCTTTATATTTGTATTGCCCTCTAGTTGCATGTGTTACTTGAAGCATTGGGTTGACACGTGCTATCAACATTTCCTCTATTTGTGTTAAATTTGCAAGTTCTAATGGTTGTGGACCAGGATCCATATTGTTTAATGTTGAAAATCGATGTTCATTCCTCTCTTGTTGACATCGATTGTAAATAGGGCCCGCAGGTGGTACAACCTTCAATGCAGGATAACTCTCTTCAAAAATATAACACATACTTGGTGTAGAAATTTTATCTAGTCCATGTCAAAATATCATTTGTAGACTTTTCAAATCAATCTCAGTAGTTGTATTATTATTAACTACTTCTTGATCTCTTCTATTATCAACATTCATTACATTTTGCACTCTATCATTTGGTGCTTGTAGCACATGATCTATTGTAACAGAATTCACCCTTTCAGAACTAACCTCAACATTCCCATGAGATTGACGATGTCTTTCAACTGATTCATGATTGTGCACTTGTATTTGTTGTCTATCTATCTCATTCAATTGATCAGAATGCATAGCTCTTTGAATTCGTGAACGATGTGTTATCATTCTATCTGCATGTTGTCTCATTTTTGCTTCAATCTCTTATATTGCCATAGCTTCCCTATGTTTAACGCTTCTTTCTCTATCATTTTTGTTTCAACAAATCCTTTCTTCTCGTCTTTGTACATCAGTCATTTGTTCACATCGTTGTCTCATATAGTTCCAAGCATATTCTCTCCTTTGTTCTCTTTGTTGCTCTTCAGTTGTAAAACTCCTTACTTCCTCTCTTTGTGCATTAGCCATTTGTTCATGTCATTGTCTCATATAATTTCGAGCATACTCTCTTCGATGCTCTCTTTGTTGCTCTTCATTTTGAAAACTTATCCTTGGACGACGAGGCATCCTACAAATTAATAAAAATTATAAATCTATAAAATTGTTAAGAATTCATAAAGACACTTAATGATGTAATTTAATGGTTCATCTAGGTATATAAATAGTTTTATCAACCAAATACAATATAAAAAGACATTGTTAAAAAAACATAAATACATATTAGCTTGGCCATTATTATTTTTAAAGTAGTGATATTTGTTTATTTTCTACATGTACCATATCATAGTAATATTCACTTTTAATTTTTAATTTTTTTACTCCTCTAACTATTCAACTCTCAAACAACCTTATAAGAAAAACATTTACTTAACAATTAAAATTTTACAAACTTTCATACATAACATTATAAGAAACTTTGGAAAATAACATTTAAGTTTGATTAAAATAACAAAATAATACTTTAAACTTTTACAAACTATTTTAAAGAAATTCAAAAAAAAAACCTACAAATATTTATAACTCTTATATGTGAAATTTGATTCTTATATAAGAAAAAGTGTAAATTTATTAAAAACATATGAAATTTGATTAAAAAATTTTTAAAGTAAATTACAAATATTTATAACTCTTATATATGAGATTTGATTCAAAATTTGTTTAAGTAAATTGCAAATATTTATAACTCTTATATGTGAAATTTGATTCTTATATAAGAAAAAGTGTAAATTTATTAAAAAGATTAAAGAAGTTTTATTAAAATTTACTTAATTTTATGAGTATAGTTTTTATCGATGAATTTATTGAGTTCACATTATAAATTTACCTTTTTCACATTGAATTATTTATTCACACTTATTTGCACCACTTTGTATCTGTGGTAATAATTTATTTTTGAATCAACATATTCATTTTTTTTACTTGTTATGTATATTAGTTCAAAAAGTTATGACTGCTTGAAAAGATATCATATTTAATAAAAAATCTTTAGTTGTCGGCTCTAAAGTTAACATTTTTTTTAACACGGTCACGCTCCACTTGATGCTATCACTGTAGGTTACACCTCTCGGCATAATAATAAAAAATAATGTTATTTTTAAAACTAATGTATATTATAAATTAACATGAAATATTTAGTAATATATATTTTTTGGAAATAAATATAAATTTTCAAACTAATTTTTAATATTTTTTATTTTGTATTATTATTTTTTTAAATTAATATTAATTAAATATAAAAATTATAATTTAAAATAACAATTTAAACTTGTTAAAACCTAATTATAAAATAAAATTTTAAAAGTTAAAATGTTTTAAATTTTTTTAAAATTTATAAATATTTTTTTTTTTAAATAAGAAATAAAATATTATAAATTTTTTAAAAAGATATAGTTTAATTTTTAAGAGGGTCTCAGCTCCAACCCATTACATAGACTCACAGCCTGTGAAATGAGTCAGTCCATTACAAAGGCTATGACCTCTTCTTCAAAAATTAAAAGTCAAGTGAAAATACAATCGACTCATGTCATCTACATAATTAGCCCACTCTAATAAAGCCTTTAAATTTGCAAGGTCTCACACATTGAAACATGGAAGACTCCTAAGATGAAGAATTGTTGCATGGATTTATTGAGAAATAACAATTGAAATGTAATACCCCTCCGTTTTGCGTTCTAGCTAGCAGTGTGACCTTGTTTGCTTTGATGTGCCTTTTGGTTATTGAGCTACTATATCATGTGTGTTCATTTTGATTGATAATTATAGAGCGATAGTTTATTGGTGTGATGTGACGGTATTTTATTCTGACGTTATCATTAAGGCATGCTTTGGATTAGCTTAGCAGATATTTGAAAGTAACGATGCTTTATGCTTTTGGGTATATTATTGATGTTAGATTCGTCAGTTAGTAATATTGTATTGGTGAAGGGGACGAGATTACATCACTCGCATGCGAGCGCCTGTGATCCGGCGATATCCCCTTCATGGTGTGTCTACTATGTTATATGCATGTTCGACATTCATTTTGTTTGCAGGACTGCAGGTACAGGACATCGACTCCACCTGATTTCATAGGTCTGAGCGTGTTCATTGACCAGCAGTAATCGATTGGGAGATAGTAGCTAGGTTTTCCGTGCCAAGTCATCCCCCTAGTCATGGTGTGTCGTTGGGTCGTAGTCAGGTGTAGTTGTTATATGTTGTCCCTTTCACCTTGGTTTTATTTAAATTCAAGATATAAAAGTAAATAAATGGCTTTTGTAGTTAAGTTGTCGTTTAAATAAATCTGGCTATATTGTTAAAAATGTTATTTAATTTATTAAATAATTTAATGTAATTAATAAAATAATTTAATCTCGGATTAGATTTATTTTATTGATTAATTAAATTAATTGTGTTGAATTGATTAAGTTATTCTTTTGAATTAAAAGTGTTAGTTCATTTTTGGAAAGAAAGTTTTAAAAGTTTAAATTCTTTTGTTTGAAAAGAAAATTTTAAATGTAGTAAATTCTATTTGGAAATTGGAATTTTGTTTTAAGTTATTTAAAATTCAAATATCTTCAAAAATGCAATAACTTTAGGTGGAAAAGATATTTTAGAAGAGTTGACTCAATTTGGGGAGGATTTGGAGAAGCCATGAAATTTCATTTTTGAATTTGAATTTGAGTTTGGGGGAGATAATATATTTCATTTGGGTTTTATTTTGGTGTTTTGTTATTTTTGGATGGAGAAATTTGGTTGCAAAAAGAAAACAGGGTTTTGGGGTTTTGGATTCAATCTTGGTTTGAAGGTGGAGATCTTGGGATGGAATGGTGGAGGAGTAGAATTTGCAGAGGAACTCAACATCAACTGTTCTTCAAGTCATGATCACAAGTTTTATTCTGGTTTTAATTGTTTTGAAGTTTTGAAATTTTGATTTCAATTTGAATGCAAGTTTAGAAAACAAATCTGGAAACCTCTTTGGAATGAAAGAGTCAAACAATAGAAATAAAAAGGAACAAAAGAAGATCTTGAAAAATCTCTGTTTGAAGTTGGAAAACCTTCTGAAATTGTGCACATGAAATTGTGATTAAATATTTTCTTCTATTGTGTTTTCTGAGGAAAGAAATTTCTCTATTTAGCTGTTGATAAACAAAATTGCATAATATAATATATATATATATATGAATATATATACATATATATGTATATTATATATATAAATATATATATATGTATGTATATATATATATATATTCTTGTTATCTGGTCTTCTGGAAAAAACGCAAGAACAGGGGTTCGTTTTTCGTTTTTCATTTTTCGTGTTTTATATAAAATAAAATAAAAATTTGGTAGCATTGTGTGGGGGGGGAGGGGGGGCGGTAGCCATGGCTACCCCAGCCGAACCCCAAGGGGGATGTCACTGCTATGGCAACGCCCCCCACAGTCATTGGGGAAGGCGCTGCCACAAGCAGCGCTGCCTCCAATAGGGGAGGTTGGGCGCGGCCAAGGCTGCGTCCCCTCCCTTGTTAGGGGTTGCGTGGCGGGGCATTACATGAAATCCTAGGATAATAAAATCGTGCATCCTATAGACCAGTGAAAAAAATATTATTCAAATAGACATACAAAATGTCTATGACTAACCAAAAAAAAGGAAAAAGAAAATAAAACATAGTTGTTAAAAAAATTAAAAATAAAACATGAAGCTAGAGATTAGAAAGTGGGTGAATCCATGTTAAATCCTCCATAACAGGAGCTCAAATCCTCCATCACATGTACACCAATAGCTTGCAGCAAGAAATAATACAAAGGAGGTTTATTATAAATATATATAGCATGAAAGAATGCATATAAGAATGCACCTAAAAACCCCAACCTTCTAAAGCTAAATTTATGTAATTTCCATTAATATTACTATTCCACATTATTATTTTGTTGAGATGCAATAAATTAAAATATATTTTTTACTATACGTTAAAATATATTTTAAAAACACAAGGAAAACATTATAATTACAAATATCTAAATTTATTTATAATGAACCTTGATTTTGGTTTTCAAATTCTATAAATCTATTTTGGTCTTCAAATTCTAAAAATCTTCCTTTTGCCATCAATCAATCTTTTGCTTCTTCTGATTTATAAGGCACTCTCTGTTTCTTGTTTTAAGATTTATGATTTATGATTTTTAAATTTAAGTTCTTTAGAAATGTGTATATAGATTTTTCCAAATAGATAATAAGATACTATTTTTTTTGTTTTCAAATTTTTGTTTTTTTTTTTTAATTTTCAGTTTTAATTAATAAGATATAATTTTTAGTTTTAAGACTATTGCTTTTTTATTTTCAATCTTATTTTTTAAAATATATCTATACATTTTTCTAAATAAATAATAAAATATAAATGAATATTTAGTGTTTTAGATTTTTTTTGTTTTTAATTTTTAATTTTAGTTTTTTAGAAATATAATTATAATATACTATAATCTATATTATATATTTTAATATATAATATGTATTATATTATGTTATCTACATTTTGACTTTACCCTAAACTTAATCCTAATCCAAACCTTAACTCTAACCCTAACCAAAATCTCTAATTATAACCGCAATTGTAATTCTAACACTAATCATAACAATAAGCCTAACCCTAACCCTCACCCTCATAATATATTAATTAAATATATAATTATATATTTAATTAAAAATATTATTAAATCTATTCTTAATTATATAATTAATTAAAATATTATTATACTTTATTATAAATATAAAGTGTTACACTTAAATCTTATAAAAATTATATTAGTATAATAGCATTAATAATAATATAATTTTATGTTAAATTTATAAGATTCAAAAGCCGAAAAAGCTTCAGGAAGTTGCAGAAAATGTTGAAAATAGGGATACTTCTGAATTCGCACTACCCTAAATCCTTTGGTCTAGCTTTTGAGATGAAATGCGAGGGCTCCCGGATGGCTTCCATGGCTGGAGATTTCAAAGAAATGGTGGACTTAGGTGCAGATTCGCTAGGTCATGTGGAGATGCAGGGCAATTTGGGCGCTATCGCTGGTGATTTGGCTACCCCTAAAGCCTCTGAGACAACCATCAATACTTCTCCTGGCAGTGTGTTTTGGGCTGGGAATCATTCCTCTCATTCCTCCCATGTTTCTACTCCACAATTCTTGCATGGGGGGCTGGCCGAGGGTTTAAATGCGCCGGCTCTGTCCTTCTTGAAGGATCAAAAATTAGCAGATCGTGCACGCGATTTTGTGCTTCCTAGGCAAAAGTCGATGGTGGGAAAACCCTCAGTTTCAGACGCGGTCAAGTCTGGATCCTCCCCTCCTCTGGACGCATTTCATCCTAAAAAATGCATAGGTAACAGACATCCAGCAGAATGCTCTGGCAAAACTCTGGCTTTGGATTTTGATGCCTCTGTGTTAAAAGAGCTACTTGAAAATGAATTTTTTTTACGGATAACGAGCTAATTGGCAGATTTAACCATCTTTGGCCAAGTCTTCCAGATTTGATATGATTGGATTTCAAAATACTGGCTTCCTTTAATGGAAAGCAATTTAGAAATCTACCCTAGCGCAAGAGGTTTTTTTATCGTGGTTTTTGATTGCAGGAAAGACAAAAACACCATTTTAAACTATGTATGGTTCTGGGAAGGAAATTTCTTGCAGTTGAAATCCTAGCACCCAAAATTTGATCCATCCTCTGAATCATTCACAGTGTTGTCAATTTTGGTCCGTCTACCAAATCTCCCCTTGCACTACTAGTTCGAATCATGTTTTACGGCTATTGGGAACTCTTTGGGTAAGTTTGTGTACACTGATGACAACTCAAGAAATTTTATCCCTACAACCTTTGCTAGGATCTTGGTGGAATTGGACACTTCTAAAGACCTTCTAGCAAAAATTATTTTGAGGGCTAATGGACAATGTTGGAAAAAACCTCTGGATTACGAAGGGTTAATTTTTAGGTGTAGAAGATGTTATCAAATAGGACACATTGCGGCAGAGTGCCAAATTGTTAAGTCCCAACCAAATAGGGAGGCCTCCTAGTGGAAAGAATCTTCCCCCAAACATTATTTGATAGTAAAATCTCCCAAATAGAATACTTCCCCCTACAAGTTGGTGAAGAAAAATGTTGAGCTTTCTTCTTTGACAATTGCAGTTCAGGAATTGCCTTGTGAAGCGGATTAGGAATTTCCCTGTGTTGGTGACAAAGTTGTCACACCTCAAGGTTCTAGAGCAGTAGGTGAGGATTCTAACTCCATAACGTGTGATTGCTTCTCTCTGACTTCACCACATGATCTAAAGAATTCAATTGTTGGGGATGGGGGTAATGAATGGCAAGTAGTAAGGAAAAAGAAAAGGAACAATAGACAGAATGGGTATGGCTGCAATTCAGTTTCAATGGAACCAAAGAATGGGGGAGCATTAGTAAATCACAGAGCTCATAAATTGGAAAATATTATCCACAAATTAGAGGAAGCTAGAAGCAAACTATGCCCTCATGCTAAAAATGGTGTCAACTTTGAGTAGGTAACAGTCGCCAGGTTTAGTTTCATAATTTGGTTTGTTGTGGTAGGCAATTTCAATATGTGTGTTGGAACTTGGGTAGATGGGATGACAAACTAGTCTTTTTTATGTTTATTTAATCTATTAGTTTAGGTAGAATTGGTCCCTGGTTTTGGTGTCAAGATCAAATAGAGAGAAGCTTGGTCGGTACAGTACAAGTTTGGTTAAATAATACAAATGTATTCCAAATGTGTGGGGATGAGATCCCCTTTTGGGATCTCACCTGGTGCTGGCCAGGCCACTTTCCAACATCTTTAATACACTCATCTCTTACCTATCAAAAAAATAATAATAATATAATTTAATACTATTCTTATAATTTAAATATTAATATTATTAATTAATATTAAATCATATATTTAATTAATAATATTATAAAATCTATAATTAATTAGAAATATAGAATGTTACATTTAAATCTTATAAGAATATTAATTAATCTAGATATTAATATATTATAAAAAAAATAAAAAAATAAAAATAGAATGTTACACTTAAAACTTATTAAAATTACATATATAGCTTATTTATCTTATTAAATAATATATATAAGATACGCTGAGATATATATAGGAGCCTTTGTTCTTCTGCTCTTTTGTTTGCAATTTCCTTTCCTTTTTATAATTTTTCATATCTATCATACATGAATGGTGGTTTAATCTTTCACGCCTTTATTGATATTTTTTGTCCATAAAGAGGCTTCATACCAACACCTATCAAATTTAATGCACCATAATATTTTTTAACTTGGGAGTGCCTACAGACATTACTGGGCACTGACTTGGAGATGGCACTGTCATGCTTATGACTTAAACCACATTACCATAATGCCTCATTAATGGGGATGTATCTTTTCTAGCCAGTTCCTTAATTTGTGTGGGGATCTAAATTTGGGTATCCTTGGCAGGATTTTCTAGTTTTAACCATTACATGAAAGCCATGATATGACTATGCATCATATTTAATTAATATATTAAGTGTTGAACACTTAGAATACTGAGAGGGGGGGTGAATCAATATTCTTTTAAACCATTCAAACATTTAAACATCCAATCCACTTAGCATATTCAATTGCAGTAAATGAAATAAAGCATGAAATATTCAACATCACATAACACATGAACACCACTGGCATTTTTACGTGGAAAACTCAAAAAGGTTAAACCTATAGTGAGGGTTAGCTCACAATATATTATAACTAGTTATAATATATTTACAGAAGTGCTCACTGTAGGTAGACTCACTATCCAAGTGAACTCACTATTCACTAAGATAAAAAGAGATAGAAGAGAGTTTTGGCTCACAACCTAGATTGAACTATTACAATTTCATTTTTCATATGCATGAGATATAGTTCCAATGAAGCTCAATAAACTAGCTTTACACACTTCATTTGATTCTAATCTAACACTCTACTTTTATTTGCATCACTCTAATATTCTACTCAACATTCACAACTTAAATTCATAATGTATTCACATCATTTACATCACTTGTATTTTTCTCATTCATCAAAATACCAAAAGGATCTAGCTTATATATTCGCTTCAAGCATAACATCAATTAGGTCATCCTAATTAAATGTATCATACAAAATATATAATATATGACTTGTCAGCTCAAATCCTTCCACACATGCCTTGTGCCAAGATTCAATCCTTAAAACAATTTGAAATAGGTCAGCATGGACCTATAATAGCTCCCATATAACTTTGCAATACTTATTTAACCTTCATATATCTTCACACCTATTAGGTTGACATCGCAGAAGACCTAATACAAAAATTCTTCAACTGTATACCCATATTCAGACATGCGTACCTAAAAATGCTATGCCATTTGGAATTCACACTTTATTGACATCTTTCAACATCTCCTTAAATTTGCAAAGTCAAAATCCTATCCGTGGAGAAGTGCAAACTCTTCTACTCACATGTACTGTATAGAAACTGACTGTAATTTGCTAGGCCAAACTTCTGTCATTCATATCTTTTAAACCAAAATCTTAAACAAGATGGAATTCTGGAATTAGATGATTCTATCAACCAACAAAAACATACTAGAACTGTACAGTGAAATGTTAATTCACGAACCAATGTAAACCCAAAAACTGGATACTCTATTACACAAAATTAGCAGAATTGACACTTAGTCAATTTCCATCACAATTATCTTCACCGGATCAAACCATCTTCCAAAATTGTCTATCCCTCATGCTCATGTTTCCAACAACTACATCAATGAAAAACTCCTCATTCTTCCAACAATCTCCCCCTTTTCATTAATGGTGACATGCCAAAAATATCTTCAAAACATTCTCCCCCTTTGACATCAAGGGAAAAGGGCACATACAACAACATTTCTAACATATATCGGATCTCCCCATGAGAAATATATGCATATGTACAAAATGAAAGATTGAATTGACTCCCCCTAAGTCTTGTACTAGAGCAAAAACAAAAAAAATGTACTAGAAACCACTTTATATACTCCACATATGTACAAAGAATCTGAAAGTAAAAACTAGAAATGCATAAAGAATAGGAAATGTTTCCAACAAAAAGAGGTTGACCCTTGTAGCTTTTTCACATGGTTCTACCACACTTTTTTACCTTCTTACCATGTCTTCTTGGCTACCCCCAAGAAATTTGCATTATGTTTCAAACTCCATTAATATCTCTCCTCCTTCTTCCAAAGTGCTAGGTACATTATTCATTTATGTAGCTTTGGTAGCACTCAAAAGGGAACTTGAAACAAATATGAATTTGGAATTCACCAAGTCCCTTATCTCTCCAAACTGCAAAATGATATGCTACTTTTGGGCCTGTAGCTAAAACAATTTCTTATGCAAATCCTCTATAACATTCCTTGTATCTTCAACCAGGTCAAGTGTTAGATCATAGGCACTAGAGGCATTGTTGATCTGGGAATCAATAGAGTCCATTTCCTTCTTGATACTCTATGTGGCTTCAGGCCACTTCATGCCATATTGGAACAAATCCTTTGCCTCGCCCACATAAACTTATGCATCCTTCAAGTTTTCTTGAAAAAATTTGTGTGCAAGAGCACACATCTCAGTGGTTTCCAACATCTTTTTATCATTTATCTTCTTTTCAACTTCTTTCTCCACTTTACCTCTAATACCAAAGGAATACTCTTTAAAAGAATCAATTAATAGCTTTAAATTTTCCATACCAGAAAGTGATGTGTCAATGTTTGCACCAGGTATGGCCTCCTGCAATGCCTTTACTACTTCTTCCATCAACAAGAGGGGTGGTAATTGTCCTACCAAATCTTTTTAAGCTTCTAGATCCTCATGTATCACTTGATTCTCCCTTAGCCTTTTCTCTTGCCTACTCCACTTGATCCTTTGTGAAGCCCATATCTTCTACAAACTTGTCAACCATCTTTTCAACCTTCTTCTTTATTCATGGTTTTCTCTGCTCCATATGCACCTCCATAGATTTTTCTTCATATGTGTTATACCTTGCTTTCGTGGTATCTTTTGGACTATTCAACAAAATATCAGCCAAACCAGTAATCTATTGTTCATTGATCTCATATCCCAATGCAGGGATCCACAATGTCCTCGATTCTACTACTTCCATGATGCACTCATCTATTGATACCAGGAATGTGATATCATTTTGATACTTCTTTATCATTTCCTAAGAATTTTGTCTCTTTCATGCATCCTCTTTTGGAAAACTGCAAAAAAGCAACAAGAGCATCATATTTTTCCTTTGCATCACTAATACTTCTCGTAAATTCTACAGTCTGATGACCAACTAGTCTACCTTGCAACCATACCACACTTCTGGTTTCAGGGAGTTCCTTTAGGAAATAGAAGAGTAAACACATAACCAAGGTTCCATACTTAAATACATACTTCTTCTCCTTGGTTTTTCTCAATTTCACCATCAATTGTTGTTTTAATAGTTCATAGAGATCATAATCAATTCCTTTTTCCACCATTTCATATATGCCACATTGATTACAGTGGAAAATACAAAGTTTTCTCTATTTGTGGAGTAGATTTTATAACCAATTAATATTGTTGCATATCTCATAGCTAGATTTATGATGGTGTTTACAATTAGAGCTCTCATATCATAAGTTGCACCTGTGAGTTCCATTACAACCTCATTCTTAATCAATTTCAGTATAGGAACAGTTCTGATGGAGCATATACCTGTAACCTCTCTAATCACATCATTTTTTATCATTATAGGCATGTCGGTCCAAATAAACTTATCATGAATTATGATTAATGCCATCCTAACCCATTTATGATCAAAGGAAAAATTTAGAAACCATTACCATACATTAAGTTTCTTCACAACTAGGTTTTCATATTCTGGTTTTAGGAAAAAATTATCTCTAGTAATCTCTTTCATCCATACATCTCCTAGCTTACTGTGATCATATTCCTCTATCTTTCCATGAATATAGATTATTATATCTTTTGTAAGCAAAACCCCATATGAAACATGCAAGAAAGCACCTAATGGATCATCTTCTATGAATTTTGTAGGGTATTTCTTGAATTTAGGTTGTGGCTTCTCAGTAACCTCAATTACCCTTAGTGTAGCCATTGCAAAATGAATTCAAATTGCTTTCAAACAAATTTCTCTATGAAACTAGGGAAAACAAGAATTGTAAATACATTTTCCTTTGCTCGTCTAATTAGGTTTTGTGCACACCAAATCAAAAATCGCCTTGATCACTCTAAATCACTTCTTCACTGCTCTACTCCTTAATGCCTGTTATGAATGAATTTAGTTAAATAAAATCACTTATAACCCTTCGAATCTAACCTAATTTCATATTGAATGCTTCAAACAATAAAGCTAGAAAACCCTTCATTGTGTGCACAATCAGCTTCAAATACTCCACAATCTTCCACATTGTCATATTTTCTTCTACAATATTCACCAATAGATCAATCATGTCGATCTACATCACATATCTTCATTCTAAAGCATTAGCACTTCTTTCTTTGGCAAGGGATAAAATATTTTCATTAAAGCTCCCCTTGAGCCAAAGCTCTAAACTTAGTTTCTAGAGGAAACATCTGCATTGGATGCTAGTACAGATTCATCCTTAACCTCAGTCTCTTCCTTCTTTCTCCAAATATTAGCCGTCTCCTTCTTTATTTATGTCAGATCAATCTTTTGTACTGGTTCATTCTTCTTTACTGAATTATCCTTCTTCATTTTTCTTCTTCTACAAAACTTGGAAATGTGTCTAAGCCTAGTGCAATTGTAACATATGACATTTTCTAACCAGTATTCCTTCCATTCATTATAGATATGCATTGATTATCTTTATGTCCAAATCCATAGCATGTATAATAGTAACCTTTAAAAGATTGAACCATTCTACCATTGTTATAACTATTCATCATTTGACTTCTGCAATCATTAGCTCTATGACCAAATTTCTTGCATGTAAAACATTGACCAGAAAAAGGTGGAACATTATGATTCATTCTACTTCTACATTCCATTGCCTTACGTCAAAATTTATTACAAGAATAACAAAAACCATTAAAAGATGGGTACCTTTGTGCATTTGGTTGTATGACTGGTGGTCTTCTAGCTTCATTCCTTTGATTCTAGATCTACTTGCCATTGTTCTTCTTTTCTTCAACATTTGATGTCTAATTTGATTTTGAACTTTCACCCTTTTCAAATCCTAAACCTTCTTTATCTTTAGAGCCTTTCTAATTTTCAATCATTTCATCAAGCTTTGTAGAACTCATCTTGAATTTGTCTTCATGACTCCTTTCTTTTTCTAGATCTGACAACTTCTTGTTCAAGCCTTGTACATTCTTCAATTTTACTTTTCACCATTGCATTCAAACATTCCTCAACTCTTTTCTTTTCTTCAACTTGCACCTTCAAACTTGTGATAGTTTCATTTGCTTGCTTCAATTGTTCACTGACTTCCTTATGCCTTTCTCTGAACTTCTTGATTTTCTCTCTCAATTTTCTAATGCATTCATCTGCTTCTTTGACATTTTCTTTCAAATATCTATTTTCACATTCAGTTCTTTCAATATCTTCAAGGGAAACTTTGAGTTCTCCATCTTTTTCAAGCATGCAATCTTCTTCTATGAATCTAACAATAGGAATCTCTTCTGGAGGAGTAGGTAGTCTTCTAATAGCCATGTGTTCAAGTTCCAAAATCTTCCCCAAGTGATTAAGCTCCTTCTAGGGAACCAAGATTTGAAACCAATTGTTGAATACCCAAAATACTAAGAGGGAGGTGAATCAATATTCTTTTAAACCATTCACACATTTAAACATCCAAACCACTTAGCAGATTCAATTGCAATAAATGAAATAAAGCATGAAATATTCAACAACATCACATAACACATGAACACCAAGATTTTCATGTGGAAAACCCAAAATGGGAAAAACCACGATGAGGATTAGCTCACAATATATTGTAATCAGTTATAGTATATTTATAGAAGTGCTCACTGTAGGTGGACTCATTGTCCAAGTGAACTCACTATTCACTAAGAGAAAAAGAGATGAAGAGATTTTTGTCTCACAACCTAGATTGAACTGTTATAATTGCATTTGTCATATGTATGAGATACAGTTCCAATGAAGCTCAATAAATTGACTTTACACACTTCATCTGATTCTGATCTAACACTCTACTTTTATTTGCATCACTTTGATATTCTACTCAACATTCACAACTTAAATTCATAATGTATTTGCATCATTTACATCACTTTCATGTTTCTCATTCATGAAAACACCAAAAAGGATCTAGCTTATATATTTTCTTCAAGCATAACATCAATTAGGTCATCCTAATTAAATGTATCATACAAAATATATAATATATGACTTGTCAGCTCAAATCCTTCCACACACGCCTTGTGCCAAGATTCAATCCTTAAAACAATTTTAAATAGGTCAGCATGAACCTATAATAGCTCCCACATAACTCTACAATACTTATTTAACCTTCACATATCTTCACACCTATTAGGTCGACAACTCAGAAGACCTAATACAAAAATTCTTCAACTATATACCCATATTCAGACATGCGTACCTCAAAATGCTATGCTATTTGGAATTCACACTTTATTGACATCTGTTGACACCTCCTTAAATTCAAAAATTCAAAATCCTATTTGTGAAGAAGTGTAGACTCTCCTACTCACATGCACTATATAGGAAATGACTATAATTTGTTAGGCCAAACTTTTGTCATTCATATCTTTTAAACCGAAATCTTAAACAAGATGGAATTATGGAATTAGATGCTTCTATCAACCAACAAAAACATACTAGAACCGTAGAGTGAAATTTTAATTCATGAACTGGTGTGAACCCAAAACTGGATGCTTTGTTACAAAAAATTAGTAGAATTGACACTTAGTCAATTTCCATCACAATTATCTTCACTAGATCAAACCATCTTACAAAATTGACTTATGAAAACATCCCAAAACATGTTAGAACCAACCAAAATGATGTGCACCACCATCTCCATATCAAGATACAATGTTGACATCAATGACAACACTACAACACATAATAGTATACCTTGTGCCTACCCTTAGGCTCATGTTGCCCACAATTGCATCAATGACAAACTCCTCATTCTTCCAACATTAAGTTGAGAGATTAATGCTTTATATGTCCCACATGTTCATGTTGTTATTGATCTATTGAAGTTAAAATTCATTTTTCTGATACCATAGAATTTTTGAACATTCAAGCATATCACAATACTAATTTTCACCATAAAAATAACTGAGATTGACAATCCATACAATTGGAATAATTTAGAGACATCAAAGACACACGAGATGTGGAGAAACTACTAATTTCATTATTAGTTTGTACATAGAACACCCTTGAAAAATTTTGGGCCAAATATCCCCTTGGAAAGTTGACAATTAGCAGATTCATAACCCCTTACAACTTTTCAAAGCTTAAATTCATCAATGGTGGCTTCAAATCAACACAAATAGGGTGCACTATACTACCATATTCTTCTCCCTATGTCCTTCAACCTACATAAGGATATTTATAACACCTTCAACCTAAAAATATCATGGAAATGTTAACCTTGCAACATTTTTTTTATTTCTTTTTTTATAGAACCCTTAAATAAGATGCTTGAAAGGAGCAAGAGTGAAAAAATGAGAAAAATTAAGAGTGTACCTCCTCAATCTATCATCATATAAATTGATTCAATTTCAATATTTTGACTCTTCTTAGGAGTTGAACTCAATCAAAAAAATACACCCTTATCCAAGAGGAGTTCAAATATTTATGCAAGATATGCAAGAATTCAACTAGGCTTAGTCAATTGAACATGTAAAATTCAAACTTAATATGTGAATTTTCCTCTAGATTTTTTTATCTTTGGAAAAACTCCCATATAGATGATAGATTAGTCCCTTTGGCAATGGCCATGTATCTTGACCATCCTTTTTTTATTAATGACAAAGAACTATATAGTAAGTGGGCAGTCTTGTCTTTACTTTTATCACTTCTCTTACAATAAATAGAAACATACAATAATTCTCAATTCTTTAGACACTGATGGTTTGAATGCTTTGATAAAAGTTTTATTCATAGCTTGTTTGATGCATTGTTGAGTTTTCTTGGGCAATAACACTATTGACAATGATAATTTAAATTGATTTACTTGCAGTATTCAATTATAATAATATTGTTATGTTGGTTCCTTCAATAGGTAACAAGAATCTCAAAATAACAATCTTAAGATCTAATATTCAAGGTAAAATACCCAAACGCAAAAAAGGTATGCTTAGAGATTTTGATAGTGTCAACCATTCTTTTTTATTTAATTCAAAGGCTCAATTTTCATATCTCCAAATAAATAAATAAAAATTCTCTATAAAAAATTTAGTTAAGCTTTGGATGAAAAGATTTATGAGGCAAGAATAAAGTATCTGGTATTTTAGATTGGTTGCTTCAATTTTATTGTGGGATTTTAAAGGTTGTTGTTTAGCTTTTTCCTGGTAATATATTTTAGGCTTTTGTTTGTTAACTTCTTTGTTTTTTTTTTAAACAAAAGTGGCTAGCCACTATATATTATATTATATTATATATATATATTAAATTACAAAATACAAATTCAGAAGAACATACCGACAGGAAAGAATCAAAAAGAAAACCTCCGGTTATAGCTCAAATAATTACATAAGTACAACAAAAAATCCCTATTTATCTTGTTTTGCTATGATTTTGCAACATTTCTTACATAACCAAGACTATTTCCAGCCTTGTTACATTTTATATTATCCATTTTTTGCATCATCAAAAAACTAACTGCTTTTGAAAGAACCAATAATAACCTTCTAGATAAATGGTTGCTTTCTATAGTGTGCCCAAAAAACTAGTGGGATAAGCAGTAGAATAGATCTTTGCACTCCATTACCCACATCCTTTGTGATAACTTGCTGATCAAAATTTTGTCAAAAAAAACCTGTCAGCTAATTTTGTTGATTGTGTTGGACTCAAGCAACACTGAGAGGGGGGGTGAATCAATGTTGTGCAATTTTTAACATTATTAATCTGTTCTCTTCAAGTTTTTGTAACATTCAATCAAAAGAAAGATGCATGAACATAGAACAATAAGCCACAACACCATAACACAAGGATATTTACGTGGAAATACGGTTAAGAGAAAAACCACGGTGGAGGTCAATCCACAATTTGAGTACTTAAAATATAAGTGTTTTACAAAATGGGGAATGCACTTGCATTTAGGCACACTGCCTAGAGCTCACTGCTCAAAATCAAGAAGGCTCACTATCTTACAGAAGATTTGGATTACATCAAAAGGTTGAACTAAGAAAATAACATCTATAAATTCTTGATTACAGTTTTGGTTAAGCTCCTATATCAAATTCTGGACCTTCTATCTGATTCTGCACTTCGCTCTACTCTGCCTTAATTATCTTCACAAAATCCTCTTCCACACAAATGAAAATCACTTAACTGCTCTTCTAATATTCGCAATACACATCCACCATATCGAACACCACACACACACCAAAATGAATTAACTAATCTCATATATATATATGTTATCAAGAATTTAGTTGCTATATGTCAGCTTCAATAAAATTGAAAATATCTTCCAACTGTCAACTCAAATCATGAATAACATTTAATGTGCATCCATCAAAGTCAACCATAGCATAGTTAGGACCCCAAAAAAAATGTCAAACTTTAAAACCCCGTCCTGTAACCTAGAGGATGATGCAACACTGCGAAAGCACAACTAATTTGTTTTCTTAAAAAGAGTAGCAATGACAAGCAAAGTAACCTACTCTAACCACATACATCCTCTAGGCCACACAACGCGTCTACATGTGAACTCCAATACTTACATACTTAATCTAACCATAGCATATGGAAATTAACTCAAGATACAACATACATCAAAGAATTAATCCATTGAAAAATAAGTCTAACACATAGAAATGTAATGAGCATATTTCCACAAATACAACACCACATAACACCAAATATACCATTTAACCCAATAATGAATAGATCATACATAATGTTACAATTACATAACAAGGGTTCTCCTCGATACAAATGAGGATTACCAATACATAGTGTCCCATGGTTACAATGAATAAATAGAAGTACAAATCCATAGAACCACACAAGCTCCTCAAACAAGAAGATCATGCCATCACGAACAGGAAGAGAAACTCAACAGTGTAAGGTGCACACCACCCAGCCATGTGGTACCTGTAGAACCAACCCCCATGCTAGGAGATAGTAACAGGTAACCAAGACTAACCTAGTAACTCTAGACACAAGCAAGGTACAAAACCACACTGTACTAGTAAATACAAAACATAGGGTTACATTGCTTCCAAAATCACAAAATCAAGAACAACCACTATACAATACAAACCGACAGTTTTCATAGGAGGAGTGTCATCACAAAGGTTGCATTGGTTATCCTAAGGAGATCTTCCTAGGTCTCGGCCCCCATCTTGGGTTATCCTGGTAACCTCTTATGAACTCCGGCCCCATATGCACACCAGTGCAGAATCAATTATCTTTCGAGAAGACAAGATAATGATCTTGCCATTCCAGGCCTTCCCGACTCATCTCAAGTCTAACACAAGCCCTTGATCCAATGAGCGAGGCTAATTATCAAGTTAAATATGTTAACTACCCATTCCCCTAGTGTAGGTTATTTAATTTCCACTGATTACATTGACTTCCACACGAGTTTTCCTGGGACCACTTTGTGTCTCGGCCCCTGTTGAAAGCCACTCCCCTATCGACAACACAATAACTCATTCTACACCCAAGGGTAGACAGTGCACAAACTGATAATAACATAACACAAGAGATAACACATCCCTACGGATGTCCAATACTTAATCCCAATACGTGCACTACCCAAGAAAATCTCAAAGAATGAACTAAAGTTACAACAACCCTTTCACAATTTACATAGCTAGAAGACTTAGATTTTCACAATGACAACTATTCCCCCCATCACAATTCCAGAAACACTTGAAACTATAAACACCAACTCATGCAATTTAAAAGCACTACCATTTGGATTTCCTAAATTCAAATAAATCAATATCGCATATTTAGAATACACCATTTAAACATAATTCCTATTTATAAATCAACAATGAATTAAACTAAATGTTCAACTTTCAGTTCACAACTACTCATAATAATTAACTCAATTTCCACAATTAAAATAATCAATCATTAAAATTTAACTAATCGTTCTTGCATATATTTATTGCAATACTCAAACATTAAATAAAAATATTTAATATGTATATATAATTAAATATAATTACATATATACATATAAATATATTATTTAATTATAAAATCAACTACACCATAAAAGAAACTTATTTATTTAAAAAAAAATTCCATTTACTCATAAAAATCATTTCCTCATGCATTAATGTATCTTTTAAAGAAATACATTATAATATATATATATATATATATATATATTTAAATCCAATTGTAATTTAACATAATTAAATACATATATAATAATTTTATAATACATATATTATATATAAATATATATATTAAAAAAACCAAACTTCAAATAAATAAAATATGTATACACTGGTGCACACAGGGACGCAGCCATGGCTGCATCACTCCCCACGCAAGGAGGTTGTGTTGCCTGTGGGTAGCGCTTCCCCCACACATATGTGGGGAGTGTTGCTCACAACAGCACACCCCTGGGTGTGGGTGCGGCTGGGGTTTCATCCCCGGCCAAATAAAACTACAATTTATTTATTTATTTATTTTACATTTCACAGCAATAAATTCGCCGTACGACGATTTCACAATTTTATTCAAATTGAAAATTTCCTACAGGAAATTACAATGCCTTAAATAAAATGAAATATTTATATATAATATATATGTATATAAATATATATTTCAATATATATGTATATATATATATATAAAATTATCCAAGCATATGTTCAAGATGGGCAATTAATTTTCACAGAAGAAGTTTTCTACAAGAAAGATCAGAGATTTTCATTTTCCCAGACAATTAAAAGGAATTGGAGAAACCAAAACAAAATGATGATTTTCTATAGAGATCTATAATTTCCTTTGGTATCAATCTATTTCAAATGATCAATTTACACAAAGGATCTAAATTGTTTTCTACAAAGGTTCAATTTTCACGACAATCTTTTAAAAACAAAAGCTTCTACAGTAATGAAAACCTTTTCTAATCCTTTTCAATTTGCATTACAATAATTAAATAACTTTTTCAAATCAAAATTCACAAAAACAATTAAGGAACCTGTTCCAGAAGAATTGTTGCCTCAAGGATTGATGTCGAGCTTCTCTGTAATCTTCAATTTTTCAAGATTGTCATAGCTTCCTCAAGAAGAATTGCCACTTCCCAGAGAACAAAAACAATCCATAGCCAAGAATATAACAAACTATATTCCTAGAATTATCAAAAAGCTTCTAAAATCTACAATTCCTTCAAATCACAAAATAACTCTTCCATTTCCCAAAAACCTCTGTCTTTTTTTCCCGTGAAAACAACTTCCTCTTTTTTCACTCATTTCAATCAATCTCTCCATAAATCAATTTTAAGAAAATAAGAAAAAAATCCTTCTAACTTCCAGTTCACACAACAAATGTCTCTTCTTTAACAAACCAAGATATTTCTAAGATCTTTTCCCAAATATGCATTTAAAATTAAAATATATATATTTAATCCAATTTACAATTAAATAACTTATTTATTTTAATTCCCAATTAATTTAATAATTAAAATTACTTTATAATATAACATAAATTAAATTAATTAATTTATAATAAAATCTCCATATTAATTAAATACTTAATCACAACATATAATTTAATCCTTACAATATAGACTTGCATGATAAATAAAATACCAAGACCAACATGGATAAGGAACATGACCAACATATGAACTGACGACACACTGTGCTAGGGTAAAGGTTTGACAAGGTTAACCAGTTACTATCTCCCAATCAACATTATTGTTGAGTAGTGGACACGCTCAGACCTATGAAACCAAGTGAAGTCATTGTCTTGTACCTGCAAACCTACAACAAAAGAAAAAGTCATACATGTATACAAAAAATAATTCATACACACCGTGAAGAGAGAATCACAGAAATCACAGGACACTTGCAAGTGAGTGATGTAATACCGTTCTCTTCACCAGTACAATGTCACATCAACTGACAAGATAATATATCAATTAAACTACAATAAGCATATATAGCAATGTCATCACAACTAAGCATCTATGCAAACATAAAGCATATAAACATAATCACCATGCATATAATGTATCATCACATCCATATAGTCTATCATCGCTCCACTGTCAGTGATAGAACAACCATAACATAAAATAAGGTCTAACAAAGTATTTGAGTTGTCAAAGAAAATATAGCAAATCAGAGGGGTGTCACACAAACACAAAATTACTTCAAACAATTCTGCCTTAAACATCTACAACACCTTACATTCAACTAGTCGGCCTTCATATATTGATGAACAAAAAATTGAATGACCGGATCCCATAACTCGTACACCACTTGATGCGATAGCATAAAACTCAAGAATAACACATTTCATATATCCAACGACCTTCCCTAAGATCCAAAACCAAAACTGTTAAACTAATATTGCAAACCACTTGACGAATTCAACTTCAATTGAATACCATGTTCTTCACTTTGTCTTTTGGTATAGCCAAATACTACAGTGTGGACCAAATCAATGACTTTAGTTGCCATCAATGACAAAACTAGAAGCCATATGACAACAATCTCCCCCTTTGGCATTGATGGTAACACTTAGTGAAAAATGACTAAGTGTCAGAACCTTCAAAACTTTAAAATGCCAAAGCTAACAATACTCAACAAAACTCCCCCTAAGTTTGATAAGGCATTTTGCACTGCTCTCTCTCCCCCTTTGACATCAATGACAAAAATATAATAAAATATTTTCTTTCTCTCCCTAAGAAGTGAAACCAAAAACTTACTTATGCAAAAACTAAAGGAATACATCTACTATTTGAAGATTATTTTGTACTTTTCCTTGATCTCTGAAAGAAACTGCTTCCATGCTTCCACTGCAATCCTAGTGATTATGATCATGTTGTTGTTTTTAGATGTTCGGTTGATAATATTGATGAGGGATTCTGGAATGGTAAAGGATTCTTCCATTACTTCTCCCTTCCTTAGTATCTCAATCAATTGTTCCAGCCTGCATTCAGTTATGTTCTTCACTTTCCAGAAGGTGTCAACAATCTTATTCCTAGTGTTCTAAACATTTGTATGCTCTGCCTGCAATTCCTGAATCCTTTTCCTGATCACACCATCTTGATCTTGAGACATGTTAAAGTTTTGCCCAATATTGTTTAGCTCTGTTTCAATTTGTTCCAGCTTCTCCTTGTACTTGCTAATTGCATAAGGCCATCAAAGACAATAGTTATAAATGTTGTTTATTGAGCTTATGCATTGCCTTAGTTCATTCATGTGCCTTTTTAGCTTGGTAAGTGATAATCTGTATTGCTTCTTCAGGTGTAGGATCACTTCTCCTTCCTCCTTGTTCTGATATTCAGATTTCATGGTTTCCTTGATACATTCAATCAACTCTTCTAGCAATTTATCCTGTAAACTCTCCAATTGAATATGATTGTGCACAAAATGAGCACTTAGTATGCTTAAGATCATTTCCTACTCATATGAAGCTCTGATAGACCATATATTCGCAATTTTCTACATTCCATCTTCCTCATGAATAAGTTGCAATAGCTCTTCCTTGGTTAAATCACCTTCTCCTTCACTTCCTTATGCCATTGCCTTTTCTTGTTCTGATTCAGCCGTTTCTAGTTCTTTTCCTAGGGTGTCCTCAAATTCCTTATCATATTCCTCATCTGGTATGTCCACAACCACCTGATCTTTCCCTTTCCCTTTCCCTTCAACTTTTAGAGTCTTGCATGTTGGTGGAGTATTGATATCAATTCTCCATCTCACCAGAGGAGGAACCAACTTCAAGTCCTCTTACCGAAATGGAAATACTAGTTGATCCAAACTTTCTTGGCAAACCCTTAAAGAAATTTTCATACACTTTATCACAATTTGACAAATTATTAGAGTATATGTAAATCTGCTTGCAAACTGGTTCACTCTCTTCCCACATTACATTGTCATTCAGGGGTAAGCAATTCAGAAAATACATCACAAGGCATATAACCAAAGTACCAAACCTGAAAGGGCAACCCATCTCCTTTGTCAATTGCATGTTCTCCATCAATTGATCTTTCAGTAATCTGAAAAGATCAAAATCCTAATATTTCATCATCATCTTGTGTGAAATGTAAACAACACCTGCCAAAGTTACACCTTCTTTGTTTCTGAAAAAATATTTTGTAGGATATTCCATGCCCAATGTACCTCGTCATTGAATCTTTGATTGTGGATATTATCATTGCCCTTTGATCTCTAGTTACTCTAGTTAGGGTTTTGACTTCTTTGTTTTGAATTGACTTCTTCTTCGGCACATCCCCAATTTTGCATAACCTGGTTATAGCTACAATCTCTTCTTTCGAGCTATGATAGGGTTTATCCAAATTCAAAATATCATCATTCAATTTGTTCAAAATAAACTCAACGACTTCTACACTTCTGAAATAGGGAAATTCATTCTAAATATCCAAGCTTTTGTGTTTTGCCTCTTTCAACCATTTTAATTCATTGTGCGACAACATGTTTCTTTCGGCTCTGATCTTCTCACAACTATATTCATCTAGTTTTACTATTCCTTTGATTTGTTCAATTTTCCCTTCTGTACACATGTCTCAAAAATACCAGAGAAGTTATTCAACCGCACACCAAATTAAAATTTCTTAATATAATAGAAGTACTTGATGGATTAGGGTTTCACCACCGAATTCTCTTCATGCATTCAAAATTCTAGTGCAAAGTGCTCTCCTACTTCTTTTCTTTGACACAAAGTGGAAAATGAGGGTTTCAAGTTGCCTTTTATATTTCACACACTTAGCTTTTGTTGTAATAAATGTTTTTTCCCTAACTTATCTGGATACCCTATTTTCCCAGTCTGTGAAAGATAACTCTTATGTGGATCCTCAACTTAGCATGACATCCTTTCCAACTGTTCCAACAACACCTATAAATCATCAGTGCAACCACTACACTCATCCACATCTTGGTGTCAGTTACCAACAAGGGGTTTGAAAGATTTTCTTGACAGCTCCCCCTAGGCCAAAGGCCTAAAACTAATTCCCTGAGGAATTACCAGAAGCAGGGTCTAGTGTTGGCTCATTTCCTATAATAGAGGAACACTTCTTTACCTATGTCTTCTTCATCTGATCCCTTATTTCATCCACAGTCACTCTCCCTTTTCCTTTATCATATTTCTCCATATTTCTGCCTTTGTATACCGGACCTCTTCTATCCATATTCTTGTTTCTATAGAATCTTGCAATGTGACCATATTTGTTGCAATTAAAACTGTGATAGGTCAAATTTGAGTGGTAGAAAATGAGCAGCAAACAAAGTAATGCAAAATACCTTCAAAAACAACCTACACCTCAAGATTAGCCTAGTTGGAATCAACACAAAACAAAAACAACAAATGAAACCTTTTACCTTGTGTCGAATCGATCCTTTGGTGTTGTATTCTCCTTGGATGGCAAGATGCAAGCTAGATGGTGATATGAAGATGGATGCAAGTGGGTGCAAGCATGAAAATAGCTAAGTATGGATTCTAAGAAAATTTTGCAAGAGTTTGGCTACAATGCATGATCTCCCCAAAATGAGAGAAAAGAGGGGGTATTTATAGAGATTTTGGAAATCTTTAGGGAAATAGACGGTCAAGATTGAGCCACCAAGATCAAGATGTAGGGCCAAGGTGAGTTGAAAACTCACAAGCCCTCACATCTTGACATGTGGCATGTGATATGGCTTAAAAGGGATGATGTGTACATGAGGTGGAAGGATAGGACATGACATGGAGAGGGTACATAGTACCTTGGGATTGGGACAAGATCTCCTCATAAAGGAGGTACTTGTCCCCATGTGGGTGAGAGGACAAGTGGGGAATTAAAAATTCCTCAAATATTCTCATGGGGATGAGAGAAGGAATTTAAAATTCCTTTAAATGCCTTGGGGGATTAAATGTGAATTAAAAATTCACATAGGGGATGGAGATGCCTTGTTCAAAAAGAGTAATCTTTTAATGAATTTGACTAAGGACACATTCCATAAATGATATGGGGATTAGATATGACCTAATTGGATGATTAAGGTTGTGCAAGTACTTCATTAGGCTAATTAAGGACTCATTAGAGGCAAGTGGGAAATTATGGAGGATGGGACCCTAATGATGATTAGGGGTGCACACATCTTAATCATAAATTAATTATGACTAAGAAAGAGGGTTAGACTGCTAAGAGGGATTAGAGGCCAACTTGCAAAAGTTGGAGGATGTGACAATGAGAGAGAAAATAGAGAATTTAAAAATAAATTTAAAATTTCAAAAGATAATATGACTAAATTAAATAAAGTGGTACATTTATTTAATTTAGAGAGGAAATAGGGGAAAAGTATTTATTGAATTAAATACTTTAGAAAACCCTATGCAAGACACATAATATTAATTAAGTGAATGATTTAATTAATATCAGCAAAGAGGATAATTTTGACAGAGCAAAGGGATGATTAAGAGTACGACTTTGACCATATTGAAGTGGTCAAATTTGGATGTCTACAAAAACACACAAAATTTCCTTGTTTAGACCAGTTACTCCATTGATTTATTCTCAATTTGCACTGGTTAGAAATATTCCCAAATCTTCCATAGGCATAACATCTAACACTCCTATTAATAGAGTTTTTTGACACATTTCCACATTCAATTGACTTGTGACCAAACTTATTCCAATAGAAACACTGACCGAGAAATGATGAATCACTTAATTTCATTTTGCTTCTACATTGAGCGGCCATATGACCAAATTTATTGCAAGCAAAATGGTATCCATTAAACTTTTGAGCATTAGGTTATCTTACCGTATGCCTTTTGCTTTGTTCATCAAATTTCCTTGCTTAAAATTCCTCTGTCTAGATCCAAAACTTTCTCCTTTCTCATAACCAAGACCTTGCTTATCATTTGCATTCTTCTATCCTTGAGTTAGCTCATCAAGCTTAACAGAGCTAATCTTGAACTTCTCCTTATATTCATTTGTAGTAGTGAGTTCATCCCTAAGAATAACAATCTATTTTTCAAGCTCTTCTTCATTGTTTCTAGATTGTTGCAGCTCAATCTCTAACTAAATCAATTCTCCATTAATTTTTCTACATTCATCAAATCTCTCTTTTAGGGACTAGACAATATTTTTCTCATTCTGCTTTCTTTCTTCAATCTCCTTAGTCATCTTCATCGCCATAGACTCCATCCCATGCTTTAGGGTAGCATTGTCTCTATCAAGCTTTTCACATTCTTCAGTTATTTCCTTCAAGGTTTGATTCAAGTAAACATTATCCATGTTTTTGCTCTCTTTCTTCTTAATTTGATCATAGAGATCCTTTCTCTTTTCCCTAGACTTAATAATCTGATCCTTCAACTTTTGAATGAATTTCTCAGCATCCTTAAGATTTTCTCTCAATTCCCAGACTTCTGCTTTAGACTGATCAAGGTCATCAAGTGCCACCCAAAGCTACTACTGAAGACTACTAAATTCCATTACATTCCAAGATCCACCTCAATCTATAAAACTTCTTTTGAAGAACTTAGCTCTGATACCAATTGTTGGACTCAAGCAACACTAAGAGGGGGGGTGAATCAGTGTTGTGCAATTTTTAGCATTATTAATCTGTTCTCTTCAAGTGTCTATAACATTCAATCAAAATAAATATGCTTGAACATAGAACAATAAGCCACAACACCATAACACAAGGAATTTTATGTGGAAACCCAGTTAAGGGAAAAACCACGGTGGAGGTCAATCCACAATTTGAGTACTCAAAATATAAGTGTTTTACAAAATGGGGAATGCACTTGCATTCAGGAACACTGCCTAGAGCTCACTGCTCAAAATTAGGAAGGCTCACTACCTTACAAAATATTTGGATTACATCAAAAGGTTGAACTAAGAAAATAGCATCTATAAATGCCTGATTACAGTTTTGGTTAGGCTCATAGATCATATTCTAAACCTTCTATTTGATTCTACACTTCGCTCTGCTCTGCCTTAATTCACTTCACAAAATCCTCTTCTAAACAAATGAAAATCGCTTAATTGCTCTTCTAATATTTTCAATAAACATCCACACATATTGAACACCACACACACACCAAAATGAATTAACCGATCTCATATATATATCCGCTATCAAGAATTCAGTCGCTATATGTCAGCTTCAATGAAATAGAAAATATCTTCCAACTGTCGGCTCAAATAATGAATAACATTTAATGTGCATCCATCAAAGTTGGCCATAGCATAGTTAGGACCCAAAACAAAATCTCCAACACAAAAATACTTCAAACAATTCTGCCTTAAACATCTGCAACACCTTACATTCACTTAGTTGGCCTTCATATATTGATGAACAGAAAATCGAACAACCGGATTCCATAACTCGTACACCACTTGATGCAACAACACAAAACTCAAGAATAACACATTTCATATATCCAATGACCTTCCCTAAGATCCAAAACCAAAACTATTAAACTGATAATACAAACCACTTGACAAATTCAACTTCAACCGAATACCCTGTTCTTCACTCTGTCTTCCGGTATAGTCAGATACTATAGTGCGGATCGGATCAATGACTTCAGTTGCCATCAATGAAGACACTAGAAGCCATATGCCAGCAGATTGTGTCCATAGAAGTGTTATTTTGTATAACTAAGTGTTTTTAATGATTTCATACCAACAAGAACAGTTAAAAAATTAAGTTTAGAATTTTATGAAGGTGGTAGTCGTATATTTCAAATAGAATTTTGGGTAAATAATATAAAGATTGTAATATTGTTTTAAAGATCTTTTAACATGTACTTAAAAATTTAGGTGATTACGAAAGAATATTGATCTATAATTTGTTATAAATTGTTAATTTTTTAAAGAACTCCTTTTATAATTAGGTATATTAAGGATTTTATATCAACATATAAGACTAAAAGTTTAACAAGGATTTTTTATCTATTTTAAGATTAATTACATTCAAAAGGATCATTATGAACAATGAGTTTTATAAATTCTTTTATCATAATTTCCTTCCAACTTATTATGATGTAAATCCCATGTTTTCCCCAATTTGTACATTTTATCAAAATTCAATTTGTTTTTTCATTTTTCCTCAAAGTAAAAAAAAATACTTTTTGTTCAAGGATACCGTAACCTCATCAATTGAGTTGTGAGCTTTCCTTCTATAATGATATAACATACAAGAATCCATTGTACTTTTTTTTTTTGTAACATATATTTTGTAAGTGCAATCTTCTATTCAATAGCTATATTGGTTTGTTACAACAAACTAAAACCTTTTGTTTAGGGTTATTCATATTGGAAAGGTTGATTATGGGTAATAAGTTTTTTTGGCATCTATTGTGGTGTAAGCCCAATCTCTATACTCGTTATATTATGGTTACTTAGATTTCAAAAGCATTTATGACAATGAGTGTTAGAATTTTTTTGAAGGTAATTTCCTTATACATCTATGATGGTGGAAGTCTAATGTCCTTTTCAAATATGTATTTACTTAACCAATCTACGCTTTCTATTTTAGGATTAACCACATTCAAAAGGATGATTATGAACAATGAGTTTTTGAATTTCATTTATCATAATTTCCTTTCAAATATATTATGATATAAATCCCATATTTTTCCTAATCCATGTATTTATTTGTTTAAAAAAATGACTTTCAATTTTAGCATTAATTAGCTTAAAAAGAGGAAATCTAATGTTTTTAGGGAAGAAGATGGTGTAGCATGTGAGGATGGTGCGGGGCAGGTCTATGTAGGCCTGCAGCCTGTGAATGGTTGCAGCTTGCATGCCTTTAACTTCCTTTGCATGTGTTTTTCCCTAGTAGATTGGTGTTTGGATGATTGAGGGTGTCACGAGGTGGGGTTTTTCGTTTTGCAAGGGTGTGTTTTTTAGCTATGATTGTGTGTTTGGTGCTAGTTGACAGGGGTGTTGTTTGGTGTGGGGGTAAGTTTTTCGGGGGGGGAAGCATCTCTTTATTTGGTTTGTTGTTGGTGTTATGTGCTCAATATTTTAGTTGTTAGTTGGTGCTTGGTTTGGAAAGAAATTCATATTTTTCCTTCTTTGCTATGGCTCTGAGAGAGGCATCGAGGGTTAAATACCCTTTGAATTTTTGTGTTGCAATTGGGGTGACATCTCCAAATTGTTCAACGAGGGTTTTTATAACAATTTGTTTGCAAATGATTCAGGGAATAGAGGATTGGTTCCATCTGGTGGTACATGTATTCTTAGAATCAATGGTTTTCTGGAACGATCCAAAGATAGACCAGTGTTGGTAATTCAACCAAAATCAATTGTGGAGGATATTGAGTATTTCTCGAAGCATGTGTTGCTTTGAAAATTCTTGGGAATGAGGATTTCAATCCAATTTTTGGAGTCGTGGGCTCACCAAACCTAGTCTCTAGAGGAGGAGATAGAAATTATGATGTCGATGAACAATTACTTCATGGTGACTTTTAATTGCATGGTGGATCGCAATTGATTTTTCGAAGGTGGGCCTTATTTCCATAATCAAATTGGTTTATTTATTAAACCTTGGCATGTGGGTTTTTATCCTTCGGAGGAGCTCTCGAATTGGGTTTCGGTGTGGGTGCATCTACCTAGATTTCTAGTTGAATGTTGGCACATATTGCATAGGGTTGTTTTACTACTGGGGCAACCAATTGGTCCTTCTCAACAGACTCGGGATAGAAAGGTAATGGCATTTTTTTTGAGATGGATTTAAATAACCCTCTTTCAAATTCTTTGGAAATTCATGCAGGCTCATATTCTTGGGTGTAGCAGCTAGATTATGAGACATTTCCTTTTCGGTGTCGTCTATGTCATGACTATGGCCATCTACAGAGAAGATGTCTGAAGTCTAAATCTTTTGAGTCTCAAACTACTCATCCTCCCCGCAACCCTCTTAAGGTCGACAAAGGCAAGGATCCCATCCCTGGTGTGGATGTCAGTGAGAATGGTTTTATGTTGGTTAAGGCTCATAATAGGAACAGGGATCAAAAGAGGACTCTAAAGGAGCACCTGGAAGGTGATACCTTTAATAGGTTTGAGGTTCAAGATTATCTCAGTCAGCAGGAGGTGAATCCGGGTATGATGATTTTGGATCAGGGTGCTTTGGATATGGTTTAGGAGGGAATTATTCCAGAGTACAACCAGACTTCTCAGGAGGCAGGTTCTTTGTAAATGGAAACGAATCTTAGTTCGGTGCTTCATGGGAGGCCTAAGACTAGTGCAGATGCAAAAATGGGGGAGGGAGAGATCTCTACTCCATTGGTGAAAGTTGGGTTTGATTTAGTAAAAGGAAACAAGGCCTCTCCTTCATTGGGACTTCTTCAGAAAGACCAAAAGAAAGGGGTTCCTGAGAAGTCTTCCAAAGTTGGGAGAAAGAAGGATTTAGAAAAGATAAAGATGATGGGGGAGACATTGGTGGAGTCTGGATCTATTAAGACCTTGGATTCCCATTTTTCTAACCCTCTAAAATGATCATCCTCTCTTGGAATGTAAGGGGTTTGAATAGTGGCCCTCGAAAAAAATTTGTTCATGAATTGGTGAGAATTCATTCTCCTGATGTTCTTTTTTTACAAGAGACTAAGTTATCAATTGAAATTATGGTTGGGTTTTTTCCTAAGCTGTGGAGGCAGGCTGACTGCTAGTGCATTGGGACTCAAGGTAATGCAGGGGGTGTGGCTTGTTTGTGGAACACATCGAAGATTCATCCTCTTTGGTGGGTTTCCTCTAGGTCTTCTATCTTTGTGGTTGCTTCAAGTTTGGATTCGAGGGAAACTATTCTTCTTTCAAACATCTATGCACCTACTGATTTTCCTGGTAAGCAGTTATTGTGGTTTCATATTAATTTTATTTGGAGCCTTGCTCCTTTTTCCCTTGGATTATTGTGGGTGATTTCAATGCCATTGTTAAGTTGGATGAGAAGAAGGGTGGTACTGTGAGGTTGGAATATTTTTCCTTCCTTCTTCATGATAACATATATGCCTTGAATAAGGTCAACATTAAGCCCCTTAATGGTTAGTTTACTTGGAACAATAGGAGAATGAGAGAGAATTGTATAGCATAGAGGCTTGACCATTTTCTACTTTCCTGTTCTTGGATTGGTAGATTGTGGTCTACTTGCTCTAAGATTTTGGACTAGCGGGGCTCATATCACTAGCCTATTAAGTTACATGCTACTTGGGCTTGTGTTCCTTAGTCCCCATCTTTTAAGTTCTAGCTTATGTGGTTAAGAGATTCTTCTTTTCAGGTGAATATGGTTGAATGATGGAGGATGGGAAGACCTACTCGTTGAAATTGTATGTATTATTTTTTCAAACTGCTACAATTTGTGAAATTTCAGCTCAAACAGTGGAATAGCCAATGTTTTGGAAATATTATTCATGCTAAGGCTACTACTCAAGCTGACTTGGATGTCATCACTTGATAGATAAGGGATTTTTTTCTTTCATAGGACTTACTCAAGGAGGAGGCAAGGGCTTTGAAAGCTTTAGAGGAGTGCAAGTTGCATGAAGAAATTTATTGGAAACAAAAGGCTCGAGTAGAGTGGTTACAAGAGTGGGATAGAAACACTACTTTCTTCTTCAATTTGGTGAAAGCCAAGAGACATGGTAATTCTATGTCTTTTCTTGTGAATGGAAGGGGTGAGAATTTATCTTCTTGGCAGGGCATGTCTAGAGAAGCTTTGTAGTTCTTTGCTTCTTTATTGAGAGAGGATTCTCATGATGGTTTGGTAGAAGAAAACCAGGTTTTGTCTTGCATCCCCTCCTTGGTCACTAGGGAGATGAATGAGCATATTTTGGGTGATATATCATCGGAGGAATTGGAGGGTACTATTTTCCAAATGAAAAAAGGGAAAGCCCCCTAATGGCTTCCCGATTGAATTTTATCAGGAATTTTGGGATATCATTAAGCTGGACCTTTTGGAAGTGGTTTGTGAGTCTTAAAGGAATAAGTAGATGTTGTTGGATTTGAACTCTACCTTCCTTGCTCTCATTCCCAAATGTGAGGGGGCGGATCGACTGAGTCAATTTCAACCTATATCCCTTTAAAATGTAGTTTATAAAATCATCTCCAAGTTTATTGATGAAGGGATGAAGCGATGGCTTAGATGGCTTATCTCTAAGGAATAGAGTGGTTTTGTGGAAGGTTGAAAAATTCTGGATAGGGTGGTCATTGCTACTGAAATCATCCATTCTATGGTAGCCTCAAAATAAAAGGCTATGTTCATCAAGCTAGATATGGCAAAGGCCTATGACAGAGTTAAGTGGTCCTTGCAAAAAATTCTTATTGCTTTTGGTTTTGCTGAAGAGTGGGTCTAGTAAGTTATGTCATGTGTTACTTCCACTCCTTTCTCAGTGTTGATTAATGGTGAGTCTTCTTCTCTTTTTTGTGCTTCTAGAGGCCTTCATCAAGGAGACCCTCTCTCTCCTTATTTATTTATTCTTCTTGTTGAAGGTCTGGGGAGATTGGTGAAACATAATGTTGAGTTGGCTCTTATTCAAGGTTGGGTGTGGGGAAATGGTTTGCCTCCTTAGTCTCACTTGAAATTTTTGGATGATACTAATTTGATGAGTATGGCTAAGATCACAGAAGCCACAAATTTGTGCAATACTTTGGATATTTATCTAATTACTTATGGTCAAATCATTAATGAAGATAATTCGTCAACCTTTTTCTTCAATACTTTGTGGCTTATTCAACAAAGGATTTCTCTTATCTTGAGGTTTTAGATTGGGGTGCTCCCTTTAATTTATCTTGGAATTCCTTTCTCTCCTAGTAGCCTCCCTAGGGAGTCATGGCAGAATATTCTAGACAAGTTCCGTTTGAAGGTTAATCATTGGACTCATAGATGGTTGTCCTTTTTTGGGCATGTTTGGTTGCTTAAATCAGTGGTGCAAGCTCGCCCTATTTATAGGTGTATGCTCCAGCTGGCTCTAGTCGGCTTTGTGAAGGATTTAGATTATTTGGCTAGATAATTCTTATGGGTGGGCAAGTTGTCCTTTGCCAAGTGGAGCTTGGTGAAGTGGGATATTATGTGTAGCCTGAAGTAGTTTGGGGATCTTGGGTTGCAGTAGTCAACTTGGTATGGGTTGGTGTTGGCTGCAAAGCTTTATTGAAGGTGGTGTGTGGAGCAGGACCATATATGGGCCAGGATTTTATCTCGCAAGTACCTTCTTGGGGTTCTACGAGAGGAGATTCCCAGGTATCCTTTGGTGGGGAAAGGTTTTGTGATTTGGGGAACACTTAAAGAAAGGGGTTGCTCTTATCAAGGAAGGCTTGTTTTGGATATGTCATAGGGGGTTGAGGCCCCCTTTTGGTCAGATTCTTAGAATAATTTTTTGTGCCAGTATCCTAATTTTCCAACTCTTTTCCAGCACTTTTAGGAGGTTGGTTGATCAAGGGTGATTGATTTTAAGACATTTTTTCCTTGTGGGCGGATGGAGGTGGTTAGGTGGAAGGATCCTTGCAATTGGCCTGTGGTTGGGTTGGAGGAGGATTATGCTAAGCTTCAAAATATCTTGGCTGGTAGATAGTGTAGCTCCCTTAGGGTTAAGGATTTACTTGTTTGGAGCCTGGACCCTAAGGGTGTTTTCACTGTGACTAGAGGATATTAGGAGTTGTTGGCTCATAAGTTTGGTGGGGTGGAGGTCCCTTGGTGGAAATATGTGTGGAAAAAAGTTTCATGGCCAAAGTGTAATTTTTTTGTGTGGAATCTTGCTTGGAATAGATGTTTGACTTGGGATAATCTTCAGAAGCGAGGATTCTAGGGTCCCTCTATTTGTGTTATGTGTGGCTACAATGAGGAGGATTCTTCCCATTTGTTTTTCCAATGTTCTTATGCTATGATGCTTTAGAATTTATGGTGGGATGTATGGAAACATCTATGTGTTCATGCTTCTTCCCTTATTGAGTTCTAGAGCAGTCTAGGAAGGCCTCCTTCCCAGGCCTCTTTTCTCCAAATTGTGTGGTGCATTGGTCCTACTTTCATCCTTTGGAAAATTTGGTTGGAAAGGAATCGTAGGATCTTTTGTGGGGATAGGCTGATAATTCAATAGGTTTGGCACAGGATTGTTGGTATGATCCAAGAGAGCGTGGTAGCCAAATGTGAGGTGACTTTTCCTTGGGAAAGGAGTGATGATGAGATTATGAATAGATTGGGCTTACAAGGATTGACCCTTGTCTCTGCTTGTGTCAAAAGAGGTAGGCGAGCTAAAAATAAGGTTCAAAGGGTTGGAAGATGGTTGCCTCATTCAGTGAATGTTCTGAAGATCAATATGGATGGCTCCTCTAGGGGTAATCCTGGGCTTACTGGGATTGGTGGAGTTGGAAGAGATGATTATAGCTCAGTTATTTTCTTCTTTTCCATTCACAAAGGGCAGCATTCTAACAACCTTATGGAGGGTTTGGCGATTCTTAGGGATATTGAGCATTCTTGTGGCGTAGGATTATCTATGAATTATACTCACATGTAATTGTTAATTTGTTTCATGATTAGAAGGTGGTTGAGGTTAATTAGCAGCTTGCCTTGGTGGTCGTCAAATTTTGTAGATATGCTCTACATTGGAAGTAGTGTCTTTTGCCCACATTCCATGTGAATGGAATAGGGTTGTTGATTGTTTGGCGAAGTGGGCTTTGGAGCATGTTGAGGATTGGAAGATCAAGGAGTGGGGACAATTATCCCCTGATTATTGTCATGAATTAGAGAGGGTCATTGTTGATGATATGGATGGTTAAGGTGCTTGTGTTGTGTGGATGGTGGTTGCTATCTTGGTTGGGTGTTTCTGTAATTTCTTTCTTGGGAGCCTACAGGTTCTCTGATTCAGTTGTACTGGTTATTTCTTGATTTCAATAAAAAAAATTACCCCTTTTTTTTTTTAAAAAAGCTTAAAAAGAGCAATTGTGACTAATTAGTTTCTAAATTGTTTTTAATTTTATATTTTCATTTGTGAGATACATAGAAAATTTTAATTTTTTGAAAGCATTTATGTGAAGATATACCATAACCTTCCTATTTAGTTATAATTTTCTTATGATTTACACTATGATGTAAGTTTGCATGATTGTTATCCATGTTATTGTCATTGTGGCATATATGAACCAATTATACCTAAGATCTGTTTAAAGCAATTGAAATTGGGAAAAATACAAATTATTTTGAATTTCACATTTACCCTAATGGGTTTCCAAACCTATTTTCAAAAACCTAATAAAATAATGAAAGTTTAGATCTTTTAATGATAAGGGTTTAGTTAGTATTTCTAAACTCAAAACTTCTAAACTATCTTTGCATGTATACTTGTAAATTGTTACTTATTTATTAGTTTGATTTTTTTTTTAGATAATGGCAACCATAAATGAATATTCTCCACCACAACAATCTGTAGCAAAGCCACCACCCCTAAAGGAGTCAACGAATTTGAATACATATGTGTAAACTCCTATTTCAAAGTTATTTACATCGATTGTAGACCATTCTGAACAAATCATTCGAGAACTTCATTAGGCTGCACTTCTTGCAAGAGTGGTCAAACCACAAGAAATGGATGAAATTGAAGAGATTGCTCAACAATTTCATAAAACATGTTGAAAAGTTGCAGGCTTTTCTTGTTTCTTAAGAGAATTTTTTATGATGAACAATACGAACAAGTATCTTCAAAAGACATAGTTGAAGAATTCCTTTTGTATTTGAATGATAATTAGAATAAAGAAAGATGAATCATATATAGGGTTGTTCCATCATTGGTTAACTCTTATGAACAGTATTTTTATATAGACTTTGATGTCTACTTTTGTAAAAAATGGTTCATATGTTTTCTATGTAGGTGGCCTACTTTATATGTAGATAGTTAAACCTATTTTATTTGAAATGTGTTGTAGCTATTTCCATTTATGTGAATAGTCATGTGTATTTTTCAAATCACTTTAAATAACAAAGTCAAATAACCATCTAATCCTTGAATGCACTTCTAGAACATCCAATCAGGGGAAAATAAACCAAACCAACAATATCCATTGATACTCTACATCAATACTTTTTTATATTTAAATTGGAATTACTCTATATAAATTACAAATTTATGAAAAAACTACTAGATCCTTGCATTCATTTTTATAGCTTTCCATGGCTATACAATATTTCCCTACTAAATCTACTTTGCTTTTGTTGTATTTGTGTTCTTATAGGACTAGGTGAAATAAGCATATTTTTAAAACCAAAAAAATTGACCCCCCTGAACCATCAACGAATATAAGAGGTTAGTTCCAATCACCTTCTTGATTATGATTAAATAGTTCATTATTGAATATTTTCTTCCCTCATGTATAAAACTAGATAACAATCCTACAACGATGCTTATCATGTTTAATTGGAAAATGTGTAAATACATCTATCACAAACAAAACATTCACTATTACAAAATACATTAGATCCGGGCAATGTTTATTTGACATGTATTGTACCTACATTATTATGAAATAGGGATGGATCATGCAATAAATAAAGGTTTTGAAAGGGTCATACCTATCAGAGCATCAAATCCTTACCAGAAATGATGGGCAATAAAGGCTCAGGTGATGAAAAACAACAACTATCAATCAATGAAGCAAATATTATCTTAAAAAAGAATGGTACACAAACACAAAAACAAACTCTACAAATTAAGGATATGTTAGCTGCCAAAATTGACTTCACAGTGTGAGGTGATTTCTACAATAATGAAGGTCAAAAACTTCAAGAAATATGTAGTGCAAGGAATTTCCCAATACTTGTCACAAAGGTTGTACGAATTAGTGATTATGGAGGGAAATCTATAGGCACAATTCTAACAACCCAACTGCTCATAAATCACCAGATGCCAGAGTCCAACCAATTGAGATCATGGTTTGATGATTAGGGAAAGAATACCATTTCCCTTTCTCTATCAAAGGACTACTCATTTGTTCGAGAGGCTCTGAAATTAAAAAATATTTCTAAAATTAACACTCATAGAGATGACATGTCTAGCAGAGGCTAGTGCATTTTGGTAAAGAAAATTTGTCTTTCATAAAGAAGGACAAATTTGTTACACGGCTTGCCCCATGGAAATTCGTGGAAAAAAATGCAAGAAAAAGATGGATAAGACAGAAAATGGTCAATGGCATTGTCAATGATGTGAAACCACTTTTCGTGATTGTGATTATAGATATCTATTGCAATGCAAATTAGAAGACCACAATCGTTCAACATGGGAGATTGCTTTTGAGAAAGTAGTTGAAAGAATTATGGGCATAACAACAAACAAACTAGACAATATGAAGCATGAAGATCAAGATCAAATGAAATTTACAAAAACAATACAAAAAACACTTTTCAAAAATTTTCTTCCTAGTTCATGTGAAAGAAGAAACTTACAATGATGAACATAGAATCAACAGCATAGTCATCAGAACTAAAAAATTTGATTACTCATCCGAAAGCAAGGCTTTGCTTGCTTTAATAACTAAAGTGTAAATTTCAAATATTTTTTCCAACATTGGTATACAAACCATAGGTGTAAAATAATACTACACTTATTTATGAGAAAGTTCTAGATACTATTATCTGCTTCCATAGTACATGTATGTAAAGTTTTTTTGAAAAACAAAACTATAAATGTATCTGACTTTTTGAATTTTTTTATGAAATTATCATTTTTTTCCAACACACATTTTCCAATACAATGTAATTTATTACCAATATAATAGGAAACATGATAGAATAATACAAAAAACAGTTACACTCGTGCCATGTTCACAGTAAATAGAATAACATATCAATATATGAATTATGTTATATCATTATTTTATAAGGTTTTTAAAAATACATTTGAAAACAAATTAAGATAAATATGAAATGTCACACCCCGTCTTGTTAGTATTGATTTAATTTTACCTTCATGGGTAAATAGGATGGTAAATGCAATCATGATTTGATGTGCTTGCTAAAAGAAAGAAATACGGAAATAGGTATTATGTAAAAGTGTTGATAAATGCTTTGAAAGAGTAATTATGTTTACATTGATGATGAACATGTATATGAATATGCTTAAGTTTTATGATGCATATAGATTTATTATGAACATCTAACTACCATTGCAAATGTGCTAAGCTAGTTGCAAGGACATGTTCAATCCTCCAGGTGGAGGGGAAGTATCACTTAGGAGAAGTGATTGGTCGAATAACCCTAAATGAAACCTATATGAGCTACACACACACACTCACAATAGAATGGTTGAGTCTAAACACAGTGTTGGGAATTGGTAAGTCATCCTTAGCATGATGTGTTTGCATTAGTAAGGGTCTTGATTACTGCTAAGTGCATTCTTGGATGATGTTTATATGTTTGGAGCTTATGAGTTCTTCCCTATGTTACTATGCTTGATTGTATGGTTAAATGAGTATTTGAGATATATGCATATATGTATATACATGCATATGTCGACATACACATACGTTGGATATAATGGGATGTCCATACGAGTATGACAACATATGTATAGATATGCATATATGTATATGTGATGCTATTGTGTATATAATCACGTGTTCATAATCATTCAATATCGAATGGATTACTTGACTATCATATTGATATATAATATATGTTTGTATATATATATATAAATACACTCGTAAGCATTAATGCTTATTAGAGAAGTGTTTATATTATATATATGTGTGTGTGTGTGTGTGTGTGTGTGTGTGTGTGTGTATGAAAATACACATGTATTATTATTTGCAAAATATGATAACATCAGTTATACATCTGATTATACGCTGGGTATCTATTAGATGATAAGAATATATATATATATATAGTTGATATGGTTATCGTGTGAATGTTAACTTGTTCGTATTCATATGTATATCAAGTGAATACATACTTGATTGACATGAAACATATATAGATATATATTAGAATATATATAAACTTATACATATATATGTATATATATAGCATTAAATCTATTCGTTGGTATATATATATATGCATTATAAATGAAGGTGCAACCATTTAGAGCATGGCTTAATAAAAGCCAATTTATTGAAAACTATGAGTGAATATGAGAACAACCAAGGATACATTCATAAGTATGTTGTGCATAGGAAAATGATTTAAAAGCAATGCAAATAGAACTAAGACTTAGTCAAATGTAAATATGATTATGTGCTTGGAGATCGATTTATATAAGCAATGCTTAGAGGCTGAATTATTACATGGACATAGGCAGATTTGTATACAACATAAACAAGCATTGTGGAGGCCGAATATAATGTATATTGGCAATGAAATAAGATTGAACTATATGAAAAATATAGTGCAACAAATAATTCGATTTGGAGAGATTGACTTAGTCAATGCTTTGAGATAGAATACATTTGAATTAGTAAACAACAATTACTTGGGGCACCTTATCATATATCGATGGAATAAATATCAACTGCATAGCTAAGTGTAAAATGCATGAAAATAGGAATGATTACAACAAGGTAAGGAAATGGTCAAAGCCGATTTATGAGAAAAAGCAACTCATCAATCCCTTAATTTATGTTGAGCATAGACTTAGTTGAATTATGCAATGTGTTATGTTTTAAATATGGACTGATTCAAATGAGTTAAGCCACACTTGAACTATAGGGATATGGATACTTTCTTGGCGCAATATTATGAAGTTCTAAATGCTATAGAAGTCTATTATGGGAAGAAATCATCTGTCACCTTTTGATCATGTGTTGATTGAAATAGTCATAAGTTGTTGTCAAAACTAAGAGGTTGACCTGTAGCTTATTATGTTGAGTAAACTCTTTATTTTCTGCCACATTTTTTCTAGTGAAGTGAGTCAACTAGCATGGATATTGTTGTCAATTTACATGCCTTTTTCTATAGGTTGTGAAGTCTCCCTTTTGCTATATAAATAGAGAGACATGATATCTCATTTGTTACTCATTCTATTCCACTCCATTACACACTTCTAATATGCAATTTCATTTTGGTGTATTTTGTGAGAGCTTTGAGTATTTTGTGAGAGAATATTATCATTTTATGAGAAGCATATCATCAACTTGAGAGAGAGAGGCTTATTGATGCATTGCTTGTGAGAGCAAAGTAAAGTTTTTTGTTGTTATAGAAAGCTATGCAACAATTAGTCAATTAGACAAGCGTATTACAGGAATGAGGATAAATCTTCCTTGTTTATCTTTGTTTATAAAAGATTATGTGTTTTGAATGACTTATTTGGAATACTTGCATTAGAAAAATAGATTATTTTCTTTAGAAAGGAATAAGAAGCTATGTTACTCTTTTCTATGAAAATGCTTATATTTACTTCATAATAGGAGAGATTGTTTGTCATGGGTATAAACATACTAGATATGATTAAACAAGAATAGCTTAAGGGTTATTCATTATGTGAAATGTATCAATGTCATGAAGTGACTTGACATTATTAGGCTTTGTCATTAGGAAACCTTAGGAATGATAATGTTTAGCTATACATCAACAATTTGGAAGAAATGATAGTGTGAGTCATTGTTATTTCGTACTAGTATGATCACTTGATCATTACTTAACTACTAGATAAAACCCTAGGTTGGGAGTAACCTATTTGGGTTAAGAAGTATATTGAAACCTAGATTAAGATTAACCTATTAGGTTAGATTATTTACTTGATTACACCGATTGTTGATTATTGATCATATCCGGAATTGTGGTATACTTAGGTTGAAACTCACCTATGTGGATAAGTTGAACACTTAAGTTTATGAAGTGCTATATGCTTAGAATTATAGGAGAGATTACCTATTGAGTTAAAGTGCCTACTTGGCTAGTTTCTTTTCACTCTTGAAAATAAGTCACAATGTTGACGAGATTCTACTTTGAATAACTCTTTTTAACTAAGGGGATTACACTCTCAAATGGAATCATATATTGCCATGATTATTCTTGATTGAAGTCCATCATTGATGTGACTATTCTCTTGACGAGAACCACTTATTCATGTGATATATTATTGATTGGATTCGGTTATTTATGAATATTTAAACTATCATTAGATGAAGCTCATGTAGCTAAAACTATAGATTATAAAGTTATACTTGAGACTAGGTTGTCTTTTAAAGAAAATAGTATGTCTATGTAAAGTTAATTCGTGGACTAGGAAAGCTTGTATGTTATACCTAGGAAGTAGAATGACCATTAAAGGGGGAAAATAACTTATGGTTATGTTAGTCGAGATACCATAGTATTTTGGGAAAAAGCAAAATAGGTTATTTATGACGTTAAGGATTACCTAAGGAAGGAAATGACCTAAGTGTAGCATATGAATAGTCATGATCCAAATTGAGCTATAGAAGTGTATGTGAATAGGGAGATTGTCACTTGAAGTACTCGGTGAAAATACTTTGGCCAAAGTAGTGTAAATTGCCACTGTTTACACTGTCAATTCATCGTGTTCCATTTATTTGCATGCTAGTCCTAGATTTTGGGTTTACAAGTTCTAGACAAGTAGGAAATAACACTAAGCTCAGATAGGCTATTGTTATGGGGTTTACCAACCAATCTCTTCATCGAAGGTTAGGGCCATCTATCGAATGATAGATGTGTGAGGGGACTGCATTTGAGTCTGTGGTTGGAAAAAAGGTGCTTTAGTGATGCTTCTCCTCATTAGTCAGTGGTCGAGGTTTGTAGATGTTTGCATCAGCATTGGGGACAACTAGAGTGTGTGCACCAAAGAGCGAGGACATCTAAAAGGTATGCACCATTACGACGACATCTGGATCAGTTTGTATATCTATTGCTAGATGAAGCTCATAAGAGCTATGTATGTATCATGTACCCATTTGTATGGAAGGATGTAATCATGAATAATAAACTTGAGTTTATTCAATATGAAATCTATGTTATGGAAAGATTTGTGAAATTACAATGGAATGCAATGGAAGTTTGGAAATAGTGTTATCTGAATTGTGCATGTAATTTACATTATGGAAAGAAAAAAAATTATTACTATGTCATGGCATCATAGAATATTCACTTAACGTGAAATCTTTGGAATTTTACTGAATAGAACACCAAGGTTGTTACATGAAATGAAAAAATAGAAATTTCCCAAATTTATTTGCTTTAAGAAAATTCTAGGTATATTTACTTCCTATATGCCAAATTGGCAATAACATAGATAATAAAAACATTTAAAAATCTTGTACTACATATCTATTAATATTAATCAACATATCATATTCCAGATTGGCACGAATAAAAATACTTCACACATCAATAAATTCCATACAATTATTTGTTGTAGCTAACATATTATTTTTTAGAATTTGACAATGCACTATAAGTATGATAGTTGAAAATTTTGTTTGGCATTCTAGTTATGGGTCGATCAAAGAGGCACTTTGAATCAAATGAGCAAAGGAAAGAATATCAAAGAAAATACCAAAGAGAATATCGTAGATGAAAAAGGGAGAAGATGACAGATGCAAAAAGGAAAGAGAAAAGAAGGAAAAACAAAGTAGAAAGAGCAAGATATGCAAGACAAAGAAAATAAGCAACAACCAAACAATTGTATTTACAAAGTAGACAAGATGAAAATGCACACATACCAAATCCAAATGGATTACTTGCCAAAAAATTCAAAGAAATGCAATTGGAATTTTGTAATCACTTAGATTGCTACCAATCAAAAATTTGTTATTTTTGTGAAGAATGTTGCATTAGAATCAAAGTAATGACCACTTCAAAAGGTACTATGTGCACAAGATGTAAACAAGAGAGAGGAATAAACCGATTCTCAACACAAAATAATATGAATCGAGGAGCCTAACCAACTGAACTAACAAACCTTACAAAAGTAGAGGAAATATTGATTGCACGTGTCAACCCAATTTTACAAGTCACCCATGCAAGGGGCGGTCAATATAAATATAGAGGACACACAATCATCTTCCCACAATAAATTGAACAACTATCAAATACGCTACCACATTATGTCACAAAACTACCAATCATTATAGTAAGAAAGAAAGATCAACATGGCACAAGTTACCAATTCATAGTGAATAAAGATCATTTTTATAAAGCATTGAAGTATAAAATTAACCATGAAAAATTTTACTCGGATGTCACCATCAATGAAATGCTCTTGACAGTTTAAGTGGAAATTTTGAGCAAAATATTTTTGACTGGATTAGAACCAGGTATATAGAATCTCAATCTAATACAATTTTTATAAGACATGTTGGCCCAACTATCGAGAATAATGAAGAAAATATTATTGAACACACTACATCGATGGTTTGTAAACTGCCTAATTCATAAAAGAAAATGGACCTGGTCCATGCATGGGCCAACAACCCAAACACAGATCTAATGACATTAATTGGCTAGCAAGTAGTTGGTGAATCTCCAATAAATGAATATGTAACACCAAGATTGCTTGATATAGCCTTCCCAACATTATTTCCAAATGGTATATGTGATTGGTTAGAACCACACATCAGGAAAGTATACCTACACGAATATGCCAGGCACTTAAAAGCCATTATAGAGATAATTGATTCAAAAAAATTTAGGGTTTCAATATTATATGGAAAATATGATAATGACATCATACAGATACATCAGTTGCAATTTTCATGAAAAGAAATCTCCATGACCTGCCTATCACAATCAACGAACTTTTTGAACATCTAAATAATATGCCACAATCACAACTTGCAAATAGAATGATGTGATTCAGAAATTCTCTCAGAGGTACAAGGTCATATTGGAAAAAATGTACAAAATTAACAAACATGTTCCATCAGATTGATACACCCACCATTTTCTTTACATTAAGTGCAGTCGACTTATATTGGTCAAACTTAAATGAACTCATGCTAGGTACATCACCAACAACACCAAGAGAAGTACATCTTTGGTGAAATAAAAACGTGATTGACTACCCTCATATAGTTGCACAATACATGCACTTACAACACTCCCAATTTAGAAAAGAGGTCCTTCAAAAAGGAATGAATTTTCAAGACTATTGGTGCAAATATGAATGGAAACATAGAGGATAAGCATGCGTACATGGATTTCTATGGATCAAAGGACCATCAAACATGGATACTATTGATTGGTCAAATGAAGAACAATGAATTGCTATAGAAATATATTTCAACTTCATTTTCCATGCATGGAATCCCAAACATGAAACCCAAGAAAAACATCTACAGGTAATAAACCCACTTACCATTTCAATTCCCCAATTACCTATCTTATCGCTCTCCAACTACTATATCAAATTAATCGATTGTAATTAAAATTGCAAGCGTACCAACTATGTAATATGAATTCATCTCTTAAAAACACAAGATAACATGAAGAATTAGATTCCCACTAGGACTACGATGCACTAGCTAACATAGTACAAATACATACAATGTGTAGATAAGGTGCATGTCTATGAAAAAAAAGAGGAAAAATTATTTCTAGGTAAACATATTTATACACATGGCAAAATTAAGTATCAAACAAATATAATTATCTAATCCATTATTCACATTAAGATGTACAAAATTGATATCGCTTATAGGTACAATGCTCCTTGGCCTCTAAATTTTCAAGGAGCTAAATTATATGAAGATACATAGATTGGTGAAAAAAATTGACCCTACTAGAAATGATGATCAACTTAATTCACACAATCAATACATTTTAAAAACTAATTACATAAACAATAATAGGAAGAGATGTTGGAGCTCAAGAAACGAGCCATCTATTATTAGAACTTCCACTAGTTCAAAGCAATAGAATATTTATCAATCTAAATGTATCAACTAAGGTTTTCAAACATGTTGCATTGCAAGCAGAAAATAACAATGAAGAACAAAAAATCTCTTTCCTTGATGCATACAGAAATAGGCCTTCTTGTATCGAATCTATCTAATTGACATGGAAAGATCCTAGATATATAATCCCAACCACAAAGTAAAGAAAAAATGGAATGCAAGGAAAACAACAACTATTGTGAGAGTATTCCAAAAATTCCTATCAATTCCTCCACGTGACTTAGAAAGGTGGTGTGATTATTGTTTCTTAGAATTGTTACTGTATAAACCATTTCACAATATTCAAACAAACATTGGTCATAACAATGATGCAATGATTGCACACTGGTCACACTTTAACTATAATCAATGGCATATGGAATGAATAATTGAGAGTGACATTACTGAAGATATTATAGAGTTTGAAAGTGATAACAATGAAATGGCCACAGATTCTAGAACAGATAATGAATGGGAAATTCTATCTATCCATCATCATGATGAAATTATGCAAATTTCAGAAATAGACATGTTGGGAAGGAGGGATTTTGATAAATAGACCAATTGGTCTAATGATTTCCAAGGTGACCAATACACATATGAAGCAACCAATTTCATTACCACCATGAAAAACAATAGTTGTTTCATGCAAAATGGTATACAACAATTAACCAACTATGAAAAACTTAGCAAAAAAGGAAAAAGCAATTAACATGATAATTTCACACTACCAGAGAAACAAAAATGAATCTCCACTTCTCATGATAATTCAAGACACAACAAGAACAAGAAAGTCGTATGTGATAGGTGCCATATCCAAAATCCTTTAGAATGCTTCACTGTCAAATATATCTCCCCTACTTCTACTTGCACCAATAGGAGTTTGAACATTCAATATAGGCACATCTACTATTCATTCAAAAGTAAAAATTCCAATCAAAGACTTCAAGGAGTTGGAAGGAACTAGATTAACAAGTCTCCAAGAAGAATTAGCACATATCTGATACATATTGATTGATGAAATGAGTTTTATCGATGAAAAAATATTTGAAAACATGGATTCAAGACTCTGCTAGGCCTTCCCTCAAAATTTGAATCAACCCTTTATAGGTATGACTCTCACACAAATATGCATCCTAAAATATGATTTACTCTATCAAATTTTATTGATATCTATTGTGCATTCATACAAATATATTATACATTAAAATTTAGCGTTTTCCCATTACTTACAAGAATATTGTTGATCTTGGTTGGAGATCTTGGACAATTACCTTTTGTTAACAATGGACCACCCTATGCAAGCAACAAACAAGCTAAGATCATATGGGAAGAATTAAATATTATAATTACTTTAAATTAGGTATTCAGACAGTATGGATCAAACAATGAACAACAAAAATACCATTAGCTTCTAACAAATATTAGAGATGCAAACCCTACAATAGATGATTGAACTTTACTAATGACAAGATGTAATGGAAGATTAATGGACCAAAAAATGAAGAATTTGACAATAATTTTCATTTATTTTCCACAAATGAAAATGTTCACAACCACAACCAAAGAAAAATATACTCCTTGAAAAATCCAATTACACGGAGCATAACAACAAAAAATGGAAGTGGCAATGCAATTGAAGGATATATAGAAGATGAATTCGATATTAAAATATTGTTAAGCAAAAATGCAAGAGTTATGTTAACATCTAACCTATGGATATAAGTAGGCCTTGTCAATGGAGCTTTGGGCTCTATGCAACAAATTGTATATCGACCAGGAACAACACCCCCTCAACCACCAACCTATGTATTGGTGTAGTTTGAGAGCTACTCGGGCATTCCATTTGATGAACAACATCCTGCCAATATTCCAATCAGATCAATTCAAAAGAACAACTCTTTACAAATACCATTATGATTGGCATGGGCTCTGACAATACACAAATTGCATGGCCTAACTCTTCAAAAAGCCACAGTTGATATTGGCTCAAAAAAAAGAACATGATTAACATTTGTGGCAATGTCTCATGTCAACTCTTTAAATGACCTACAAATTAAACCACCATTCATGTATGATAGATATGAAAAATTAAAAAAAGGAAAGGAAATTGCAAACAAGAAAGCAAAGAACAAAGGCTCCTACATATATCTCAACGTATCTTACATATATTATTTAATAAGATAAATAAACTATATATATAATTTTAATAAGTTTTAAGTGTAACATTCTATTTTTATTTCTAAAAAAAAAGAATATAGTATATTAATATCTAGATTAATTAATATTCTTATAAGATTTAAATGTAACATTCTATATTTCTAATTAATTATAGATTTTCTAATATTATTAATTAAATATATGATTTAATATTAATTAATAATATTAATATTTAAATTATAAGAATAGTATTAAATTATATTATTATTAATGCTATTATACTAATATAATTTTTATAAGATTTAAGTGTAACACTTTATATTTATAATAAAGTATAACAATATTTTAATTAATTATATAATTAAGAATAGATTTAATATATTATGAGGGTGAGGGTCAGGGTTAGGCTTATTGTTATGATTATGGTTATGATTAGTGTTAGAATTACAATTATGGTTATAATTAGGGATTTTGGTTAGGGTTAGGGTTAGATTTAAGGTTTGGATTAGGATTAAGTTTAGGGTAAAATCAAAATGTAGATAACATAATATAATACATATTATATATTAAAATGTACAATGTAGATTATAGTATATTATAATTATATTTCTAAAAGACTAAAATTAAAAATTAAAAATTAAAAACAAAAAAATCCAAAACACTAAATATTCATTTATATTTTATTATTTATTTAGAAAAATATATAGATATATTTCTAAAAAATAAGATTGGAAATAAATAAGCAATAGTCTTAAAACTAAAAATTATATCTTATTAATTAAAACTAAAAATAAAATAAAAAACAAAAATTTGAAAACAAAAAAAATAGTATCTTATTATCTATTTGGAAAAATCTATATACACATTTCTAAAGAGCTCAAATTTAAAAATCATAAATCATAAATCTTAAAACAAGAAACACGGAGTGCCTTATAAATCACAAGAAGCAAAAGATTGATTGATGGCAGAAGGAAGATTTGTAGAATTTGAAGACCAAAATAGATTTGTAGAATTTGAAAACCAAAATCAAGGTTCATTATAAATAAATTTAAATATTTGTAATTATAATGTTTTCCTTGTGTTTTTTAAATATATTTTAATGTATAGTAAAAAATATATTTTAATTTATTGTATCTCAAAAAAAAAAAAATGTGGAATAGTGATATTAATGGAAATTACATAAATTTAGCTTTAGAAGGTTGGGGTTTTTAGGTGCATTCTTATATGCATTTTTTCATGCTATATATATTTATAATACACCTCCTTTGTATTATTTCTTGGTTCAAGTTATTGGTGTACATATGATGGTGTTAATATATACTACGAGTGAAAAAGAGGTAAGTCATTTTTATAGGAATTAAAAACATAAAATGATAAAACTAAACCTAATTTTTGTTTCTTCAATTTTTGTTTAATGAATTTATTAAACATAAATTAATGTTTCGCATGCAATAGTAAATTATTTAATTTTGATATGATATGGTTAAGTTTTATAATGTGATAAATTAAGGTAAATTCAATGTGAAAAAGGTAAATTTATAATGTGAACTCATAAAATTATACAGTACTTGATATGATACAGTAAATTTTGACAGGGAAAAGAAAATGTGAAAAAGGTAAATTTATAATGCGAACTCAATAAATTAATCGATAAAAACTATACTCATAAAATTAAGTAAATTTTAATAAAACTTCTTTAATCTTTTTAATAAATTTACACTTTTTCTTATATAAGAATCAAATTTCATATATAAGAGTTATAAATATTTGTAATTTACTTTTAAAAAAATTAATCAAATTTCATATGTTTTTAATAAATTTACACTTTTTCTTATATAAGAATCAAATTTCACATATAAGAGTTATAAATATTTGTAGTTTTTCTTTTTCAATTTCTTTAAAATAGTTTGTAAAAGTTTGAAGAATTATTTTGTTATTTTAATCAAACTTAAATGTTATTTTCCAAAGTTTCTTATAATGTTATATATGAAAGTTTGTAAAATTTTAATTCTTAAGTAAATGTTTTTCTTATAAGGTTGTTTGGGAGTTGAATAGTTAGAGGAGTAAAAAATTAAAATTAAAAGTGAATATTACTATGATATGGTACATGTAGAAAATAAACAAATATCACTACTTTAAAAATAATAATGGCCAAGGCAATATGTATTTATGTTTTTTTAACAATGTCTTTTTATATTGTATTTGGTTGATAAAATTATTTATATACCTAGATGAACCATTAAATTACATCATTAAGTGTCTTTATGAATTCTTAACAATTTTATAGATTTAATATTTTTTATTAAAATTTGTAGGATGCCTCGTCGTCCAAGGACAAGTTTTCAAAATGAAGAGCAATGAAGAGAGCATCAAAGAGAATATGCTCAAAATTATATGAGACAACGACATGAACAAATGGCTAATGCACAAAGAGAGGAAGTAAGGAGTTTTACAACTGAAGAGCAACAAAAAGAAAAAAGGAGAGAATATGCTTGGAACTATATGAGACAATGACGTGAACAAATGACTGATGTACAAAGACAAGAAGAAAGGATTCGTCAAAACAAAAATGATAGAGAAAGAAGCGTTAAACGTAGGGTAGATATGACAATGGAAGAGATTGAAGCAGAAATGAGACAACATGCAGATAAAATTATAACACATCGTTCATGAATTCAAAGAGCTATGCATTCTGATCAATTGAATGAGATAGAAAGACAACAAATACAAGTGCGAAATCGTGAATCAGTTGAAAGACATCGTCAATCTCGTGGGAATGTTGAGGTTAGTTCTGAAAGGGTGAATTCCGTTACAATAGATCATGTGCTACAAACACCAAACGATAGAGTTCAAAATGTAATGAATGTTGATAATAGAAGAGATCAAGAAGTAGTTAATAATAATACAACTACTGAGATTGATTTGAAAATTCTACAAATGATATTTTGACATGGACTAGATAAACTTTCTACACCAAGTATGTGTTATATTTTTGAAGAGAGTTATCCTGGAATGAAGGTTGTATGGGTACCTGAGGGCCCTATTTGCAATCGATGTCAACAAGAGAGGAATGAACATCGATTTTCAGCATTAAACAATATGGATCCTGGTCCACAACCATTAGAACTTGCAAATTTAACACAAATAGAGGAAATTTTGATAGCACGTGTCAACCCAATACTTCAAGTAACACATGCAACTGGAGGGTAATACAAATATAAAGGACATACCATAAGTTTTCCACAAGAAGTGAGAGAAATAGCTAAAATTTTACCACATCAAATAAAAGATTTAGCAATCATTATTGTTCAAAAAAAGGATCAGCGTGGAACAACTTATAATTTTACAGTTAATAGAGAGAGAGTATATAGAGCACTTAAATATAAAATAGAACATGATAGGTTCTATAGAGATGTTCAAATTGATGAAAATGCACTTAGTGAACTTACATGCAATTCAGATCAAAACATTTTTGACCAACTGAATTTTGTTTATATGGAGTTTGATTCAAATGCAAATGAGTATGTATTTGCGGGTCCAATATTGGAGATAGATGAAGGAAACATTATTAATCACACTACATCAATGGCCTCTAAACCACCAAATGCTCGAAGAGAGATGGAACTAATTCATGCATGGGTAAATAACCCTAATGTAGATCCTGGATCACTAATTGATTGGCCAGGAATTGGACCATCTCCAGTGAATGAGTATGTTACTGAAGGATTACTTGATATGGCTTTTCCAACACTATTTCCAAATGGACGATGTGATTGGATAGAACCACAAATGAGGAGAGTTCACCTGCATGAGTTTGTTATGCATTTATTAAGATATAGATATCATCGTTTTGGAAGACACCCACGATTTAGATATTATATGATGAATATGATTATGCAACATCGTGCACAAAACTCATCAGCAGTGTTTGTCAAAAAGAGCTTGCAAGATATGCCAATCACAATCAATGAGTTAAGAGAACATATGGAAAATGTCCCTCATTCACATATAGTCGACTGTCTGATGTGTTTTGGTACAACGCTAAGGGGTACAAGGTCTTATTGGGAAAAATGTCAAGCTAAATTAGCTGATCTATTGCATCAAATTGGAACACCAACAGTTTTCTTTACTTTGAGTGCAACAAATATGTATTGGCCAAGTTTACATGCATTAATGCCAAGGACACATCCAACTAACCCACAAGAAGCACATAAATGGCAACGACAAAATATTATTGACTACCCACATATTGTGGCACATTACATGCACCTATGATATATAATATTTCGCAAGGAAATACTCTAAAAGGGAATGAAGGTAATAGATTATTGGTCAAGATATGAATGGCATCATAGAGGATCACCACATGTGCATGGATTCATATGGTTAGATGGAGCACCTAACATAGACAACCTTAATTGTCCAGAAATATTGGTGAAATAAAAAATGTTCAAAAATATTTTGATTCTATTGTTCATGCATGGAATCCACGGGGAGACCCACATCAATGAATCATACATGTATGATATTAATTATCAATTATATATTCTTTTTACAACATATGATACTTAAAATTTTGTATTTCAATTAATAAAATATGTTATATCATGAATGAGAGGTCCTACAAAATTTTACACAACATCCATGCCTTCGAAATGCACAACAACTAATCCAAATAAACTTGGCATGTGACTATGAAGAGTTGCTTAGTTGTGTTGAACACCATGCAATGTGTAAAGAGGGTGCTTGCCTTCGAAAAAAAAGAGGAAGAATGGTTTGTAGGTAAGATATTTATACTTTCATATATTTTGTACCAATAAATAACTAAAATGTTTATATAAGCTAACAATTTACTCTTTGTTTGTAGGTACAATGCACCATGGCCATTACATCTAGATGGATCAAAATTATTTGAAGATCCAACCACAGGAGATAAAGTATATGAACCTGCAAGAAATGATGATCAAGTAAACACACATAATCGTAATATACTTCAATTATGGAGAGCACATGTAGATTGGCAGCCAATTCTTTCAAGACATGATGTAATAAATTATATTGCAAAGTATGCAACAAAAGCATAAAAGAGTTTGGAAAATTATCATCAAATCTTAATGTGACTTGCAAATATTAAAAACCTAGTTGAAGCGGCATCAAAGGCGTACATGAGAATTCTAACAGAAACCCTCATTGAGAGAGACATTGGAGCACAAGAAACATGACATATGTTACTGGAGTTGTCATTGGTAGAATGTAGTAGAGTATTTGTTACATTAAATGTTTCAAGAGAGGTGTTCAAGCCAGTGCTAAAAAATGAAGAAAATGATGATTTTGGACATCTAAAACATTTCATTGAAGGATTTATGGACAATCCATATGCAATGGAAAGTATCACACTTATAGATGCAGCTAGATCTTGGACATATAATCCCAAAAGAAAAAGAGATAACAAATGGGAACCAAGGACTATGGCAGCTATTGTAAGAGTGTTTCCATATTTACCACCATACCTACACGTCAATAAGAAAAGTGGGTTGTTTTTTGTTGGTCAGAGTTATTGTTGTACAAGCCATTTCGTAATATACAAAGGGATATTGGACTTGATGATAATACAATTGTGTCAAATTGGGAATCACTCAATTATGATCCATGGCATTTAGAATGAAGAATTATTTCAAATGAAACTAAAAATCACAATAATTTTGAAGATGAGGATAATTCACCAAATGAACAAAATATAATTGAACATGAGTGGGAGATCATATCAAGATTACACCATGGAAAAATTATGGATGCAATGGAAATAGATATGTTAGGAAGAAGAGATATTGATAGACAAACTCCATGGAGTGTTGAATATCAAGGAGAAGATTACACAAATAATGCAATAAATTTTATCAACACTATGAAAGAAAATGGCTTACTGATCATACTTGATGATATGTTGTCAACTATATCATATGGAACATTAGGTGCTAAGCAAAAAAAAGCACTTGATAAAGCAAAACAAAGCACTTGATATTATTATGTCACATTATAATCAACAGGATAATGTCGTGCCACTAGACGTGATAATTCAAGGAACAACTAGAACAGGTTAATTATATTTGATTAATACAATTCATCAAGATCTTTATGATGCATCACAACCAGAACGTTCTCCCTTATTATTACTAGCACCAATTGGAGTTGCAGCCTTTAACATTGGTGCATCAACAATTCATTCAACTTTAAGAATACCTAGATTGCAAATTTGTTGAATTAGAAGGAACAAGGCTCACAAGTCTTCAAGAAGAAATTCAACATATAAAATACATATTAATTGATGAAATGAGTTTTATTGGATAAAATTTGTTACAAAATATTGATTCAAGACTATGTCAGGCTTATCCTGAAAAGTTAAACATGAGTTTTGGTGGACGATCAATCATTTTGGTGGGGGATTTGGGACAACTACCTCCTGTAAGTGACAAACCACCTTATGATAGTAATGTATGTGCAAAACTATTATGGGAAGAGTTTAAGATAGTTGTTACTTTGGATAAGGTGTTCAAACAAGAAGGTGAAAGTGAAGACCAAAAAAGGTTTCGCCAATTACTCACAAATATTATAGATGCACATTCAACCATAAATGATTGGAAATTACTCATGACAAGAACAGATGCTTCATTACATCCAATAATTAAGGAGGAGTTTGATAATAATATTCATCTATTTGCAACAAATGATGATGTACATAGCCATAACAAAAAAAAGTTACATTCATTAAGAAGACCAGTAGCTCGTAGCATTGCAACCAAAGAAGGTAGTGTTAATCCAGCAAAAGGTCGAAATGATGAATTGGATGTTGAATTATTAATTTCAAAGGATGCAAGGGTCATGTTAACATCTAATTTATGGATAGAAGCAGGTCTTGTGAATGGAGCTTTAGGATACATCAAAAATATCATATACAAACTTGGATGTGGCCCACCAGATCCACCTACATATGTTATGGTTGAATTTGATAATTACTCTAAAATTCCTTTTGAAGATGCATCTCCACATTTAATTCCAATTTCACCAATACAAAGGGGCCGCACACGTCAATGGCCCCTACGATTGGCTTGGGCACTAACTATCCACAAATCACAAGGATTAACTCCTTGCAAGGCAACAATTGATATAGGACCAAGAGAAAGGGCAGGATCAACATTTGTTGCTATATCATGTGTTAAGTCTTTGGATGGAATTAGAATCTCACCACCATTCACATATGATTGTATGAAAAAATGAAGACAAGAAAGCAACTTGCCAAAAGAAAAGCAGAGGAAGAAAGACTAAAATCTTTGGAAACATAACATTTTTATGTGATGTATTTATTTTTCAAGTGAACTCTTATATTAATATTGATATTAAAATTTTGGTATAAAAGATGAATTGTCTCATTCATTATGAATTCCTATTGTACACATCTCTTTGTGCATTTGAATAAATATGATATGAACCATGATTTGTAAAGTATTATAATTCTTTATTTAAAATAAAATAAGTGATAAATTATTATTTTACATTGCGCATTGCAGATGCTACTAACTTAGATATCTTATATAGATCTATCTACAATGCGTCGAGAGATATCAGTCTTGAGGCACCTATCTATTCTCAATAATAATTTAAAATAGGCACCTTGAGACTGGTATCTCTTGGCGTATTTTAGATAGATGTATATAAGATGTCTAAGCTAGTATATAATTATATTTCATCCAAATGTATTTTAGTGTTATCATGCATTTGTTTTATAAATTTTTTATTTTTTTTAATTATAGAAATTGAAAATTATGTTATATTGATAGATGTTTTTGTTTCTATTTTTAGGTAATGGATAATTTGATGAAATAATGAAAATAATAGAACTAACAAGTGAGTTAGAAGAATACACACCAATCACTCTAATCGACTTAACAAGTGACTGTGAGGATTATACACCAAACGCTTCTCCATCGAATACCTCTCCAGAACAATCAATTACATCTAATAATTCAACTTATTCGCTCAATATTAAAGAAACGAATATAGAAAGAGTTACAAACTACGTTTCATTTGGCACAGCTACACCAATATTCTATCATTAATTTTGTTAAGTGTCATGATTATCTATCCCAACTCTATTTTATTTGAATTTTAATTCATGTATGTCTTTTATCATTAGCATCCTAAATGAAGGTTGACCATACAATTTCTGTAGTGGACAAAAGAATGAAAAAGACAAACAAGGATGCCTTGGAGAGCAAAGTTGTTAGCCATCGTATCATTCGAGATTCCAATACGTCACTGTCGTCGTCATTGTTTTTTTGCCACGTATAAATAGGTTTATGGAGGTCTGCTTCTCTACAGAAACCAAAGGGGTTCTAATTCCTCGGTTAAAACAGTAAAAAATCATCGAGATTTTAAACAAGCAACAGAAGAAAAGAGCTGTTATCTCGCAGAGAGAGGAGGACTATGTGGGAATTAAGGGGCCCCTCTCGCAACGTAAAAGAGGCCTTCAATCTCTTAGACAGAGATGGAGATGGAAGAATCGCTTTCGATGATCTCCAAGACTTCTTCAGCACATGCAAACAACATTACCTTAGCAAAGAGGAGATTGAGTCAATGATCTCAGTTGCAGACAAAGACCATAATGGGTTTGTGGAGTTTGAAGAGTTTGAGGAGCTTGTGGCCGAATTGATGGTGGTAGAAGAAAATAATGAGGAAAACACTGCATTGGAGGATGCATTCAGAGTGATGGACAAGGATGGAGATGGAGTTGTGAGTGTGGGAGATTTGAAGAGCTTCATGGGTGATGCAATGCACAATGTCAATGACGAGGATGTTGGGGGGATGATAAAGGCAGCTGGTGCAGATGTTCAGTCAGGGATCTGCTACAAGGATTTTCTGGCTCTCATGGTGATGATGATAAATGGGCTCCAATGACCGACCCAATTTTTTCTTTTCTGATTTATACATTTATTAAATAAGAATTTTGAAAATGAGTGTAATCAGTTTTATATAATGCCAGTTGGAGTATTTTTTAAATGGATTTGGCCTCCTTTCTGTTTCTTAATGACTTTTAGATTGAACCAATAAGAAAAAATCACAGCCAACCTGTGTAGGAATGCATATTTATTCTTTGCTTGTCTATGTGTTTAAATTGAACGGAGAAGCATAAATCATATAATAACCCCATGTAAAATGCCCAGAAAAGGTAACAGTTGTGTATGTATTTAATAGTGGTACTTACTACTTAAAAGACAATTGCATGCATCAGGGTTTGCGGAAACAGAGTATCAGTTTTGAGCTAGCATAATTGGGTTCACCCTATATTTGATCAGTTTTTTTTATCCAATTTTGATTCACAGGAAAGATACCTAAAAGCATAAATCCCACCTAACTCTCTGAATCATCAAGGAGGTTATTATTTTTTACAGTGCAGAAAATTGTTGCCTGTTTGTTCTGGCCCAACTGGAAGGCTATTATTAATTAATAATTATTGTATGTAAAATTGCCCCCACTGCAAAAACCACAAAATTTACTTCAAAATTGTTATTTCTAAAGAATATCCATTTTCGTTTTTACAAAACTCCTGGTCTATTAATGGGACTATCCTTTCAGCTAACCAACACATACATCATGCTCGTATAAATGGGGACTGTTATTTTGCATCAGCAACAATAGTCTCATTCGATATTGAATTTAGTGACAATTTGTAACTAGTGCATTTTTCAGTTCCTTCGGCCTACTGCAGTCATTCATTGGCATTAATATAATCTTTACGTCAACAGGCGTCTACAGTGGTATCTAAAAATAGGTGTAAATTTTTTGTAGCTGCATTTAAAATGACAGGTGGAAGTCATGTGCAATTACATAGATTTGATGGAAAAAAAATCAAATCAAAGAGATCAAAAAAATCAAATCAAAGAGATTTGATGAAACAAAAAGAACAAATAAATAAATAAATAATATTTTTGATAACAAAGAGGAATCAAATATTTGATACAAAGATAAATCAATCAAAAAAGAAAATTAGAAAATGATAACTCTCCGCATATGTATGCTAGTTTATTTTCACTTTCAATTTCCAAAACTTTAATATCTTCCAATTTGATAGTCAACGCTTTGATCCAGTTGCCCCAGTGGCATACAGGGGACAAATGAATCTTTTTCATCCATGAAATATTGCCAAGAAATAAAAGCACCATGCCACAGGTAATGGTTCTAACATAAATGATCCTAAAACTATTTTCGTAGGGATACAATAGCAATTTAAAGAAAAGTATCCCTAAAATATTCAGACAATTTACTAAGACAATACTCAGGCATATTTTATAAAACAATGTTTACAAAATTTTAAAAGCAATTTTCAATTTGTACCTGGTTGCTTCACATTATTTATGAAACTTCTAAGGGCTTAACGAAGTTCGACTACAATATTTTTGAGGATGATGGGACACTTGTTATCAATGAAACTGTCTAGAAAGATTGGTTTTGTTTACCATATGTTCCCCATTAATAGATTTGCTTGGCTGCACCTCCTTATGTTCATGAATGGCAGTTGCATGCACTCTGGTTTTGGGTTCACCCTAATGTAACTATTTTGCCCCAGGATCTTTTAATTGAAAACTGATGTCATGTAAGGGTGCAATGGACCAACCAGACTCTGATAAATCGTTGGTGGGGTTATGGGTCGCCTTTATGTGGTGAGGTAAATCTGTATGTAAATAAATAAATGAAAGTCAGAACAATTTCACCATAACCTTGACATCTTACATCTTTGCTGGAGTTATGGACCACCTTAATGTCACTGATTAGCCCACATTACAACCTATTAAGACATTCCTCACTAGTTCTACTCACATAAAGCTGGACTATATACTCTGTATTGATTTATGCTAGTAGACAGACTGGCTTTGTTATAGAAGGGCTTGCATTAATGAACGCTGGGTTCTGTCACCAGGGTAAATCCTTATTCAGTCCTTGGCTCTGATTAATCACCATGCAAGTTTTTACTGACCCCTACTTACCACTTCATTACCTTCACACAGAATAGACACCCCTTTCTACTCTGGATGGCTTGCCACCAGTGACGTGCAATACAAAGATACTTTGTATCAGCAACAATTACTGTACAACCTATGCTTACTGATATAGTTGCATATTGCACCAATTCGAGAAGGGTATTCAACATGTTATATCAAAGAAACGTGGTCTTGTGAACTGCATTGATTGCAAGTCATGTTCAAAGTGGATTTGTTGAAAAAACCTTGCAGATTATTAAGCAAATGTAGTTGATAGGCATAATGCCAAACTTATTAACCTTGCCATCCTTTTATTCAGAATACTTAACTCATGTTTGGATTCTCAAAGGTTGCATTATCATGTTATGATGGGATAAAATGAGCAAATCTCTTGCAAAAATAGAAGCCATGGTTTTAAGTTTGTGAGATTTTTTGGTAGTATGGTGCCTACTTTGAATTGAAATATTGAGCAGCTGGTATTACCAGATGTGAAGAACATAATTTCCCTGTTTAGATTTTTCTTATTTACAAGGAAGATTTGACTTGCTTTCCTCTCCAACTTTCTCTTAGTTTGGACACCTTGGATGCTCTTGTTCTCTGCACCAAAATGAATACTATTATTATGCTGCTTAATCCATTTACCTCGAGGCACACATCTATAGATGCAAATCAATATTGGAGGCTTCCCTTAAAGACTTTTTCTCTCAGCTAGGAAGTTGTTAAATATATTGTTCTGATATTTGAGTTAATGATGGTTTGATTACTGTAAGATTTAAGTTTAAAAAGGAGAGAAAACCAGATAAATGCAGAGTTGATTGGAGAAGCGGACCAAGGTACACTTTAAAGAACGTTCACGAACTCGAAAAGGTTATTATTGCAACTACCCTACAAGTCATGGATGCATAATGTGGAAGTCAAAACAGAATGTGCAATTGACGATTCCACAAGTAAACGTCATTAGGAATAGATCCTGCAATGCCCTGGAAAGTGAATTTGAAGAAGTGCATTACAATGAAGCTGCAAGAGACCAAGCACCAAGAACTAAGGAGAACAATTTACAACATATTGTACACAAAGAAGAACAAGAAATGGGGAGGGTAAAATTGAAAGCCTACTCTGAGTTCATAAATGCAGTATATAACGGTGCCTTGATTCCTATCATATCTGCAGCCCACATTTTATTCCAAGCTTTGTAAATTAGTTGCAACTACTGGATGGCTTGGGCTACACCTCGAGTAGAAAAATCAAAATATTACAATCAGTAGACACAGATGCCCTTTACAAGCTTGGAAGTTTAGCCCTTGCAGTTACCCAGTTTTTTGGAATAAATATGGCACATTAACAGCGAAAAAACGGTTTCCATGCCCTTCGCTAGCAGTCCTCCCTATCTGTGCTAAAATGGGCACTCTGAAACAGGGCATGGACATCCATCATAACATAATGGAAGGAGGATTTTTGTTAGCTACTGTAGTTGAAAATGTTGCAGCAGACATGTATGCAAAACGTGGAGAAGAGAGTCAAAACCCATGAATTGTTTGACAACATATCTTGGCAAATCTTCACCTGACGTTTCGACTCGCAAACTAAATGTCAAAATGCCTCAAAATCCTTTGCATACAGGTTTCACTTGTGAATTATTTGACAAAAGGCATGATAACAGGACAAGCACAGAACGAATTTGTTGAAAAAGCTTTGGAAATTTTGGAAGGATCACATATTCATAATGACGGGATTCTAACGCTTCTTTGTACCCATAATACATTGTTGAAATAATGTATTATTGTTAACTGTGGATTATACAATGGAATGAGTGTTATACGGTTCAATCATTAGAAGTGGTGATTTCATTATTATATGTGATTATGTGAAGATATTGAAATTTGATTTCATATTTATGAATAGATAGTAATTTTAATAATTGCTATAATGATGCATGTATCTTATGATGAGATTTAACATGTATGAGTGTGCATGTGCTTGTAGATTGTCAACAAGAAAACAAGAGAACTTAAATCTATCTTGCTTAACACAATAAATTAACAAGATTGTCCATGTGAATATTAGTAAGCCAATCATCTTGACTGTGAATGATGGATTTTGTGTTTAAGCCTTGTGTAATTCTATAAGTCTATAATTTTATGAATTTTAGTGTCATGGGAATTACTTTACATCATTTCTTTTATCCTAAAGTTTCACTCATATTTGTGTTTGTACAGAATTTTAAAATTGTTCTTGATAAAGTTAAGCAAGAAAAGGTCCAATCCCTTCCATAAAGCAGAGTTCCAACATTAAAGCAAGATAGAAAGAGTTTCACCAACATATAACAAGGAGTAATTCTAGCAACATTCCAATAGCACTCGTGTACTTATAAACTCTGAACATACAAACTACTATCCCAAAACCTAAATATATAGGAAAATGCAATACAAGATACCATAAATGATATTATATACCAAGTGCTAATATCATGGGTCAAAACTAGGTACCAAAAATGGCTATATATATACCAAGTGCTAATATCATGGGTCAAAACTAGGTACCAAAAATGGCTATATAAACCTAAAAAATGGCTCATAAAAGTGAAGGACCAAATTCTCACACCCCTCACACAAGTGGAACCTCTATGAATAGTATATAACTCCCACCTTGTAAGGAGTTTGTCATAATTTGGTATAGATGTTGGTCATCATTTCTAAAGTAACCTCCCTATTTTTGGCTCTTACAATTCTCATAGAATTTATCATTACATCCTTAAAGATAGGCCTTCCATAATATACCACTATGTGGGCATCTTTTCATAACTAATAACTCATTTTTCAAGGCATCAACATGCGACACAAGTGCCAACTCAAAATCTCAAGCTTGATTTTGGTGGAGTACAATTATTTAATAATATAAATTATACACATAATGCCAAATAATTATGAGAAAAATTATTAAATAATAAATAGATTCAGACAAATCATTTATTAAAAAGTAGCGGTCCAAACAAATGCTATACATGGTTGTGATTATACCCACTAAATTTATTGCTAAAATGAATAAGAGACCATTGCAATTGAATCAAATGAAACTTGAATAAAATTTGGGCATGTTGTATGTAGGTTGATAAGGGTTAAAAATAATCCTTCACTAAATGCTAACCTTGCTCTTTTGGAGGTAATTGATCTTGTTGTTCAATGGAATATAAGAAGGGAGAATCAATGCTTCTTATCCATTCCATTTTAAATATTCAAAAATAGTTGAATATTATTCTTGAGTGAGCTCATGTGATCCTTGTGTAGTGATTCATGGTGTAGTTAATTGAATACAACCACCATTATGCTTTGTAAGATCTTTTTATTTACATGTTTCCTATCTGTAATGAAATAACTTGCACAAGAAGAATATAATATGAAATATGTTGCAAATACTTGATAATAATATGCCACATCGAGGGGGCAACCTCCTAATCCACTTCGAGGGGGATACCTCCAATAATCTTCAATAAGAACACAATACTCAACATGATGATGAAATAAGACTCACAACCTCCTATATATACCTATTTATGCCTAGGATATCACCCAGGCTGACTTAGATAACCCTATATAAGCCCTAGGCCGACCTAACTAACTAAATAACAATATAATAATGATAATATGACTTAATTAAGAGTAAAGGTAGCCACAATCCAACTACTCGTAACCCAATATACACTATAGGGGTAAGGGCATAACATTTCCCTCCTCTTTACAAAAGCATTGTCCTCAATGCTAACTTTTTTCTTTTTCTTCTTCTTCATCTCCTTTTTTACTACCGCTTCTTTTTAAACTATTGCTTCTTGTTCCTACACTTGTCTTTCTCTTGTTCTTGTTCTTGTTCTTTCTCTTTCTCTTTTTTAGTTCCACTTCTTCTACTACTACTACTTCTTCTTCTTGGTCTTGCTTTTGTCTTGCTCTCGCTCTTTCTCTTTACCTTTCTCTTTCTCTTACTTTTTTTCTTATTCTTACTCTTGTTCTTTCTCTTTCTCTTGCTCTTTTTCTTGTTCTACTTCTTCTTCCTTTTCTTTTTCTTCTTTTTTTGTGGCAACATTTTGTTGTAAAGAAGATCTAGAAAGATAATTTTGCAATAAATCACACAAATAAAGCTAAAATACTCTAATTTTTTTTCTATAACTTACCAAGGACTAGGTAGCACTCCAATAGAAAAATCTTCCAAAAATTAGGTAATTTGCATCCTTGAGAGAATTTTTTTTGAAAACCTTAATTTCCCAATAAATCAATTATTTCTTCTTCAATTTCTCTGAGAATTTGACTCTAGCCTCCTATGCTATGCCTCAAAAAAACCCCAAAAAAATAGAAACCAATT